>WBNH01000400.1:8525-20024 GCA_013401255.1 Urocolius indicus | reverse complement strand
TTTGGTTCTGGTTTTTGGGGTTTTGTGTTTTAGTTGGTATTAAATTGTTTTCTGGTTTTTCTTCCCCAAGCCGAGTAGCCTGGTCTGTTTTGTCCTGTACCTTAAGCGGCAATTAAGCCCTCCCTGCCCTTTAGCAATCCTTTAGTCTTCGGTACTTGAGGCTAATCGTGGTCTTTTGTTCCCTGATGGGCAGAAACCACGACAGATTCTTACAGAACAAGCAACTTACTGTGAAAACCCATTTTTGTGCAGGAGTCCACTACACCAAAAACTGGTCTTGGACTTAACTCATAAGAAGAATTCAACATCTCCCCCTTTATAAATGTCTTCAAAGTTTACCACACAGATAAATGTAAGTTCAATTGTTACATTCATGTATTCAAGAAATCTTCTTTTTAGAGCTGAGATGCAAAAAAATTGTCTAGGTCTATAAACTCTTTGTAACGAATAAAACCTTCTAAATATTTCCTTGATTCTCTTTCTCCATTGGTAGAAACTCCGCAGAGTTTCAATCATCATAAAGCATGACCTGACTTTTAAAAAAGAAATAACTTTAAAATTGCTTTGTTATATGCAAGAATGTATTTCTGAAACTGCATGAATATTTTCTGGAAGTGTTCCAGGTGAGATACTAGCTTCACTGAAATACTTGAGAAAATTTACAGGAACTTCAATGTACCCAGGATTTCAACCTTCATGGACATTTGCTTCCTATTATTTAGTCACATTTGTAGATTTATCACCTTTAGCAGTTGCAAAGAAAACCAAAGTAGACATGGATGAAAAGCCATTTAAATGACAGCCTCAAAGATGAGGGGATCAAGAGAAGAGCTACTTCTTCTGACCCACTGGTTTTACTTTCAGAACTTTTTACTTGCTCATGGAGACTTATATTTTTGTTCAGTCTGAATTTAAATTTGTAAGTTGGGCTACATGTTTCTCTGAGTAACTGTGAGCATCATACCTTTCCCAGTATCTGCCATACAAACGCTACATGTGCTACTGAAAACAGGCTTGCAAAGATTCATCACACTATCCCATTCATGGCAGCTGAGATTTACCAAGAGTTTAAAGAAGTTCAGCATTAAACTGTCAACACAACTCACACACACACCAAATCTTCACACACATAACACACGAATGTATCCATTACACATACCTATTTATTGCAGATACACTCCAAGTTTCAAGAAGCATATAACCAAGGATTGCTTCAAGTTAAGAGTCCAAGACCTGAAAAGGAGGTAATATATAGTTTTAAAAGTCACTAAAAGCATATGGCTTAAGTATATAAAAAAAAAAGGAAAACATTATTGTACAAAATTAATATTTAGAAATTAGTTTATTCTGTCAGTGATAACAATGATGGTATGATAATTCATAAGGTATTAAATTAAGATATACACTACTGTATAGATTCTTAGGCCACTTCTACATATAAGTTTAAAACTAGTAGAAAACTCTGAAAACACAGCAATTTTTCAAATTGCAATTTTGCTACAACTATTTGTAACGAAAGAACAAAACCAACATATTGAATATGTAAAATTGCCAGTGGCAAATAAGAAAATATAAATTATTTAGGAAACTACACTCATCTCTCTATGTACACTTAAGCAATATTCTGCCCTTAGTTTGCAGCAAGACAGCAGCATGAATAGGGAAACCACAGGAAAAATCAAGGATACTGTCATGTGCATTGCCTCCTTATTGTCCAAAACTGCTGAACATGGCAGTTCTGTTACAGGTGTGAAATTCTAGATGTACATTTTTGTAAGCATATGTATAACATCTAATCACAATTAGTCCCAGAGTGTCTGTAAATTTTCCCGGTGATTCTCGCGGTGACCCTGAGCATAATGTGTTTGATAAATCTAATGTGCTTAAGAAAGCAAAAAAGAGGAGAGGGAAGCATCAGAAGAAAGAAACAGGCTCAGCAGACCACAAAAAGAAACAAAGGAGGAAGACAAAACAACAAAAAAAGAGTAGTAAAAATTAATTCATGTGTCCAAATGCACTCGGTCTGACCTTTGTTCTGGACAGTGTCTTCTGAGATGACCACATCAGCTTCTGTGTCAAGAGTACATGCTGTGTTGAGTATTTCTGTGGCACCATTAGCATCTTTGAATTCTGCAGCAGTAAACACTGTTTACAGTGCCTGCCACACAGCCACTTCTCTTAAAAAACATATTTAAGAATCTATGTTAGAAAAGGTCTTTTGCCTCTTTCCTTTCCCCACAATCTGGCCTGAGCTTTTGAGTGTGCTGCTGTTACCCATCACATGATTCCCAGTGCAGCCAAATCAGCCCAGCAGAGCTAAAACGAATCAGTTACAGAACAGCCTATACCCACTAACCCATCAATGGGCTCCTGGCTGGGAGCACCTATGTGCTCCAGCTGAAGAGCAGGCATTTTTCTTCTCCAAAGGCTCAGCCCACCAAAGGAGGCCTAGACTCCTCTCTGTTCCCTTCTGTGAGCCAGTAATTTTCAAGCAGAGAGACAAAATGCAAATATCAGCATGGATAATTATTTCACTGCTCATTTTTTTGCAAGATAATCAGACAGAAAGATAAGGCTCACTCTGAGAAACAGAAGCAAATTTTTATAACAACTCAACTGCATGACATATTCTGCCAATTCTTCTTACAAAAGCAACAATTCATTGATTTGTAGCTGCTGCCTAACTTCACGGCAAGAATGACAACTACGGAAAACCCTCACTGGTCTTCTCTACATATTCTTAGACAATCTCTATCAACGTGGGAACTTCCAGGATTATTTATTCTAAGCACAATGTTGCTATTCTTGTTGTTAATGTCAACCACAGTCTCAGAAGCTTAGATTCCACCACAGAGATGCCAAGTAACACCACTACATCTCTGCCCTTTCTATCTCCCATTCAATTCCTCAACAGATTTCCACAATAAGGCATACACCAATCACAAAGAGAATGTCATTAATGTGAAAATTGGCCAAATAGCACTTCTAAAAGGAGTAGGAGCTATTTACTAGGTAATGCAAATAAAAATCTATATGATCCAATACAGTAACATCCTCTGGTTTTTTTCCTGCATGTCCTTCCTCATCAGTTAGCCCTGTAACACCTTTTCCACGTAGATTCATAGAATCACAGAATGTCTCAAGTCAGAAGAGACCCATAAGGATCATTGAATCCAACTACCTGCTCCTCGCAGGACGACCTAAAACTATACCATATAACTAGGAGCATTGTCCAGATGCCAGTTGAACTCTGACAGGCTTGGTGCCCTAACCACATCTCTGGGGAGCCTGTTTCAGCAGCTGACCAACCTCTATGAAGAACCTTTTTCTAGGGGTCAATATGAACTTCCCCTGCTGTAGCTTTATTCTGACTTCTCTGGTCACTAGAAAGCAGTGATCAGCACCTCCACCTTCGCTGCCCCACTTGAGGCATCCTCTAGGCTATGCTTTTCCCTCTTACTTACCCCACTCACCTCTTACTTCTTTATTTTCACTTGAAAGGCCTCTACAGCACCCACTGCAAGCACGAACGTTACCACACACTAACAGGAGTTACCACTCATCTGCTGTAGCACGTTAATCCCCTAGGTGCATGCTGTTCCCCAGCTGTAACATCTTCAGCCGAGTGACCTTCACAACAGGTAGTAGATTCCAGGGACTGAACTGTCAGGTCCAGCAAAACTTGTGTCGTAAAGGTAACCTTCAAAACACCAGCCGGGTGTAAAATTCTACTAATGCAATAACGCATGAAATGATATTGCTCAAAGACACGTCTCAAGGGATTGTTGACCTGAGAATTTCTTATGACATATTTATAGAGAAACATTATGAATTATTGCATGGCTGAGATAGCTCTGACAGAACATTTGCGGCCAAAGATAAGAACAATTGTATGTAAGTATAAGCACATGATTTGCTGTGCATAACATTAGCCATGTTTATTTTAGAAATGACCACCCATCTGACTGTTCCAAAAAACCTCTTAGAGTTGCTAAAAGATGCCAGGGAAAGTTTTTACCTGTAGCACAGTTTCTGTCTTTAAATAACACCAGCTGTCGCTTTTACAAAAGCGTCATGACCTTCACAGTTATCCCATATTCTGCAAACACCAAAAAACCCCCAAACCCTCCCACAGTTATTAACATCTGCTTTGTTTACTGATTCTGACAAACTGAAGGACAAAGGTATGATTTAACAGATTGCTCTGCATAAGGAAACAATGTGGTTCACAAAAAGATTCATCAAATGCCCCCGTCAGAAAGCTTTACAAAGCTCAGCTTAATGAACGTATGCAAATTGCTATAATACATAAAATGCTTGATACCACTTCAGCAAGTAATGTGCTTATGAAATCTATGGAGAATGGTAAGATAGATCAATCCAATTTGTCTTTCAAATAAAGTGATTTGGTTTCCTCCAGATAATTTCAATCTCTTTTTTTCAATGCCTTGTGGCATGACAGCAATGCATTACATACAATGAACCACCGCTTTAGACCCTAGAAGATGTGATTACTCAATAGAAAAACTATTCAGCAACAGACAAACTGAAAGCACACTAGTACAACTTCAATATTTTCCTTCAGTGTTTTGACATGCTGGCATTTTTAACAAATTGTTATTTCCAAGCCTTGCTGGATTTAAATAGCCCCCATTTTTTCACCCTTGCTTGATGTGAGGTTGAAGCCCGACTGTAAGTCAGGATGATATTTACAGCATGAGAAACTGCTCAGATATGAAAGCACATCAGAAAACAACATGCATCCAGGATGATCACTGCTGTTGCTGTTCTCAACATTATTGATCTCAAGATCTGATCATTTTCTTTTCATCAAGATAAGGAAAGAATGGTTTATGAGCTAAAACGATTTTCGATGAGAAATCTAACATTTTCTAGAGCATTTTTCCCGCCAACAACTGAAAGTTCTTTTCACCAGCTTACTTTGGAACAAAAACAAAGCATTTTCACTGCTTTGTCAAAGAAGCTAGACCCCAGAAACACTCTTTTTTAATTTATGTAAAAATAAATATCAATTGTCTAATTTTTAACTTGGAAAAAAAACCACACAGAAACAAACATGACATAGTAAGTACACCAGAAACTAGAAGATGCACAGATCCAGGATCTTGGTTTTACTATTTTGGCTGGGCAGGTATGGAGGAAAAAAAAAAAAAACCAAAAAGAAAGAGGGCTGTGAATTAACATGATTATCTCCTTTTAAAGATCTTTTTTTTCCCCCTTCTCAAAACATCTGTCAAAGAAGCTGCTTACACCTTCAGTTCCTCCAGTCATCCACAGACTATGGATATAGAACACTAATTGCCTGATCTCTTCAAGTTCCTTTCAGACACATTCCTCTGGAGTCTGTGAAGGACAGGGTGCAGTCTGACAGTTCTCTTACATGCTATTTATTAGGCCCTACAACTCTGCAGCTGGAGGATGTCCAACCCATTCTACAGAATTCCAGTTTTCATGGGAAATCAAAGGAACATTCATGCTGGTGCCACAAAAGGCAAACAAACAAACACCACTTATGATTCTTGGTTACATTATTCTAGAAGAAGAATCCCCAATGTAGACATCCAATAAACAGTTTCAACTCTCATATCACCCATTATACGTTTCACATTACTACAGAAGTAATTGCAGTTACTGTCAAAGCTAGACATAAGTTTTGTCCAGTGCCTTAGGCAAAATGATTAAGGTGGGCATCAGTTGGTGCAGGATTCTCAAATCTCTGCATCACAGGATCGCAGTTTCTGCACTGAGAATTAATTGAACTGTAAAGTAAGAGCCCAGGTTGAAACATCATGTTAGAAGTGTATTGTGATCTCCTCATTTTAAAGGCGTGATCTTGTAAAATCCCTTCCATTCTGTTACGCTAAATATTCAGTATGTGTCAGGCACTGAGGAAAACATTTTTATTTCTCTGTAAATGAATGCACATCAGAATGAGTGTTTATAACATTCTTCTAGAATTGGGTTTGTATCACTGACAATTAAGGGGTGATATCTTTAACACTCTGTATCACTTTTAGATGCCTGTCAGCAACATTTAGCAAAGCAGGCTGTTCTCATTTTTACGTCTTTTTTTTTTTTTGTATTCAAATTTGCAAGACGATGGGTTCTCTAGCTTTGTGTTCAGTCAAAGACTGAAATTTGGGAATGAACAAACATGCCAAGCCTTTCTTTATTATACTTCATTTCCCAAAGTAACTCTGGTTCCACTTTTACCATCCCTATTTTAAATCTGTTCTTTTTTACGTAAGTTTACAAGTACAGAAAAATCTCTCCCCTCTTGACTCTACATCGAGGCCAGCAGAATCACAGCTGATGTAGCTAATAAAGGCAAATTAAGGAAGCTCTATCTCACACCTCCTCCCTTATCTCCTGAACCCAGATGAAATCATACTAATTATTGTGCGTAAAATTAAACAGTCTAGCTTTTCCCCGAAACAGGGAGGAAATTATTGTTCTTGGGAGTCAACCCTCCCACAACTCCCTTAAGATGCAACATCTAATAGATTTCAGGGTTAAAAAAAAAAAATAAGTCTCCTGTACAGGTTTCAGTTTCAGTCTAATAAAACAGCTTTAATAAAGTACATTAACCTGCACACCACCATTGACAGAATTACAGTCACACTGTGTGCAATGGAGTGTGCTACGTGATATTGCAATAAAACTTTTTTTTCAACCTGTTACTGTGGGGTTTTTTTCCATCAGGGACATCAGTGTTTAAAGTCAGGGTGCATTGCTTCAACAAAATAGGTGGGAAGCAGAGCCTGTTCACCTGGTCTCGTGTCCCTGAACACTAGCAGATTCCTGCCACCCATCGCTATTACTGGACTGCAGCATCATCAGCAAACAGTTCTAGGACTATCCTGAACTGACAGTAAAGTAGAATAGAAAGTGAAATCCTTTCTTTGATTACCTTCATGGCAAGCTAGGACAAACCCATAGTCGCTGCTGAAAAAAAGAAATATGAGGAAGTTTGTAAAAATGCAAATCTTTTTCTACTCGAAACAAGCTCATTTCTAACGGCTGAAAATGCCCTCTTTCCCTGACCTGTCAGAAAAATGCAAGAAAGGACTCACTGCTCTAAAGTCTGGTTCAAAAGTATCATCTAGGTTGCAAAGACTCTCGACCTGAAGCATTTCTGTGAAAGTATGCAGAACTGGGAAACTTTACTGTGGCAGGCACTTCTGAAGGGAAAGGGCTCTCCCCTGCCCCAACAAAGGCAAAAGAGGCACTGAGCACAGCCAACTGTTTGTGGTTTGAAAAATGCAGAGCCTAAGCCACCTTGCTACATCTCTACAACATGCCTGAGGTATGTAGAAATAGGCTATCATCACTGCAGTATAGAAGTTGGAAGAGAAACTCCATAAAGAAATACTTTTTTTTTTCCTTTTAAAAGAAAGGCAGAAGCATTAAGCTGCCCTATTTCATCCCAGCAAAAGACTGCAAAAGCAGTGGAATGCAATACATGCAATAAATCTCCAACCCTCTCCCTTTTAACTACAGTGACAACTGTTGGGAAAACCCTGTTCAAACAATTTCAAGGAATATAAAAAGGTGTTCCAGTAAGTTGAATACGGATCGTATTTTTCACGAAGACGACAACCTGTGAGGACAACATGGGTACGTTCAGCATGCTCTAAGATTCAGTTGTCCTGGAAGGTCTTTAACATTGAGCACCACGACATCCAAAGATTAAAACACCTCAGTCAGTGACCCAGTGTAAGTGGAGCGTCACATTATTTTTAGCATTACCAAAAAGAACATTGCTCTTGTCTCAGAAGCTAATATGAAAGCTGGAGCTGAGAAGCGGCGCAGGACCAAACACCTTGATAGGAGCCTAGGAAGCCTTTCTAAGAAGACAGTTATGCCTCCTGCTAAAAGTGGAGGACAGGCCCCAAAATGTTATTCTGAAAAATTAGAAATAATGAGGAAAAGCTTATCAAGATAAGGATTATCAGCATATAGGCTAGTGGCAGAATTAGTTCAAAACAGTGACGATAAAACTGTATTAGGAAAGCAGAGCTATTTTAAGAAAATGTAGCTAAAAATATCTGTCCAACACACACTCCTCCAGGCCCTTCTCATCTCCAGGATGGTGATGCTTCAAAGTTACCTGTCCCAAAAGACAGACAGCCCTGCACTCAGTCTGCTAGCGTCAAGATGAAGCATTGTGTGCTGTGGTAGGCCTGTAGTCGCTGAGGATTGTGTCGGTATGAATGATGAGGATAGCTGCATTTTGTTCCAGTTACTGTGAATTGGAAGCAGAAACTCATTTCCTGGCAAGCTTTCAGCACAGGCTGAAAAGCCTGGGTACCTTCTGGCTGTACTGTTGAAGGAATATAGTACTCAGAAGGATGAACGGACTCTTGTCTAGTTTTCTGATCTTACTTTGTCCAGGAGGACTGACCACACAGTATCTGTTCCACAGAGATGCACATCATGAAATCCCTTCCTGACACCATCAACAAAAAATGAAGAACAATATTCCAAATGTTTTGTGAAAAGGAAAATGACATCCCCAATTTCAAGAGTCTGGCAACAGCAAGAAATCCCTCACCTTGACCTCAGACTGGGTCCTTGTGGCATCCGTTAGTGAAAAGGAGATTCCACCAACTGCTGAACAAAACATAGAGGAGGTGATAGTGTAGAAAGAGTAGTGGCCAGTCTCCTTTCTAGCCCCTTTGGTAAATGTATGATTTCATCTTGCATATTCTTTACAGTCCCTTTAAATGTTTCTGTGCATTCTTACAAAAAGCTGCCTAAATGTAGCAAATTCCATCTTCAAGTTGTTTTGGTTTTCTACTCAACTAGTCCATTTGCAGTTTATTCCAAAATTTCACCTCTTGGGATGTCTAAAGAAAAAAAAAAAAAACCTTTTAATTTTCAGTCTAAATTCATTCAGGGATAACTAATAAACATATTAACTTGTGCTGATACTATCCTTCAGTTTCAACAGCTCTTGTCCCTCTCTGGTGTTGGCCCTCCAAAGGTATTTAGAAAATATTTTTTTTCTGGATATTATATACAAATTAAAGGGAATGGATGCTCAGAATATTTTATCAGAAAGTCTGACAGAAGGTAACCATTCACTGGGAAAACATATTTATCTTATTTTTTTACTAATGAACAAAAAGCAGTTGCTGATTTCTTCTCCTAGTTGCTCCAATATAAACCAGGAATGATTGTACCTGCAGGGAGCACAAACTATAACCTGTGGCTAGCTAAGAGGCAAGAATTGCATCAGAGCAAGCGCCTGCCTACTGGGGCAGTGAGGATTGTGAACACTAAGCTATCAGTGAAAAACAAGCACCTAATAAAGGAGAGGAGAGCAGTAGGCATTTGTCATGCTACTGTTTTAGAGGCCTTGGAAAGTGAAAGACATTGACTAAGGACTTCCTCCAGCCCAAAGACACTTGAAACACAACTTATCTGGCACCAAGGTAAAGGCTACATCTGCTTCAGTTCAGACTGAATATAAGGACAAAGTCCTTCACTGAGAAGGTGGTCAGTCGCTTTTCGTTATATGGCTTAGTTTTAGGTAGTTCTGCAAGAAGTCTGAGGACTCAATGATCTTTACAAGTCTCTTTCAACCTGAGATACTCTATGATTCTATGATTTCATGACATATGCCAAAGGCAATTTTACCTGCCTCTCTGTTTTTCAATGTAACCATCACACTTCTGTGTTGAATTTGGTGTCATTCAAATGTGTTAGGAACAGTCTTGGGACACACCATGCATCAAGCCTCTCTGAGTGACAAAGCACCATACTGCTGTCTCCAAGCTGTGGTGGCACTGCCGTGGAGAAAATCAAGACTTTTCTTAAGCCACAATGTCTGAAAATTCAACAGATCCTACTTTTAAATGCCTGAGGAAGTCTGAAGTCGAAGACATGGAGAGTGATCGATGTAAAACGGGTGGCCCTCCAACACAACTGCTCTGTATTGATCTCCAGAACTTCAGCACCTAGGTGGAATTTGTCTCACTAACAGTGGACATCAATATCTGAGCTCATCACCTTGGGCTACCCTTAACTGAGAGAGCAAAATAAGTGCCTATAGGGCTCAATTCCTCTCATCCTAATGTGGACATCTAAACCAGTTTAGATTAATTGCACCTAACTATAGCGTCCAATGATCATAAAAGGGATCTAGGGAAGCAGCTTTGATGTAGGCATTTGGGTTGTAGATAATTCAAGGTAGATGAGACAAATCTTACTGTGGAAGTTGCTTCAGCAGAGTTGGCATTCAGACAGATCTTAAGTCATAAACAAGGGTTCAAAGGACGAGCTTTCAACAACACAATGACACACTGTCTTTATTCAGTCAGGTCTTCTTTTGTTGAATTATTCTTGTCGAATTTTAAATAGAAGAATCTGAGATTCAGCTCAAGGATAGCAGCAATAAAAGTAATCACTAATCTAGGAGGACTGATTTATGAAAAAAATATTAAAATAACTAAATATATATGGCTTGACTAAAGCCAGTATTGAAAGAGAAATATGAATTACCTACAAGCTCTGGAAGGATACATAAGCCAAGGATTTTTTTTTCTTTAACAGAGCTTTTCAGGAAACTGTAGCTAAAAGTAATGTGATTACATTGAGCAAAGTAAAATTTAGGCTGAGAGGGAAAAAAATCCCAATAATGAAGTGTATTCTACTGTAGAATAATCTTCCAAAGGAAACTGGCTGATGTCCAATCACATATAAAGCCAACTGGACAAAGACCTGCAGAGAATAATCTCATATTAGCTGCAAGATGGACTAGATGACTTAACATCACTTTTTCATTTTTAAATTCCTATCATTCCATTGTATAAAATAATCCAATAAGCCACAGGGAAGAGGGAAATAGGCTCAGTAACAACCACACAGCTGTCTCTTCTTCAAGGCCTGCACGCTGCCATCAGTGCATCTTGCACGGATTGCAGTGAGGGAGGAAACATCTATATGTGGTCAGAGTACTGTGTTAATTCAGTGCTGAAGTCACGTGCCTGATGTCTCTTTCTCCCCCTCGCTCCACTCCTTAATAAAATAACATTACCAGAAGAATCGACCCTGTGTTGTAAGTATATCAATCATGATTTTTGCTGCACCAGCTACTCATAATTGGTTTAAGCTTTCTTGATCTCAAATGCCAATTGGTGTTAAACAAAACACAAAAAAAATAAATAGCCTGTAGGCACATACTTCCACTGAAATAATCTTGCCACATGTTGATCTACAAGGAGTAGGGTAACAATGTTTTTCTGAAGTTACAACACTCATTTTTAAAGCTGTGCAATAATTTTCTTTTTAGTTGTGAAGAGGCTTTGACATTTTATAGCTAAAATATCTTGCTGAGAGTCTGTGTTAATATATTGTCTGTTTTCTGTTACACTTAAACCACAAATAACAGAAGTCTTCTTAAAGAATGACTATTCAATTTAATTGTGGATTTGGTTTCTCTCTCCAGAGGATATTAGATGGCCTTAACTATAT
>WBNH01000399.1:73964-114320 GCA_013401255.1 Urocolius indicus | reverse complement strand
AAGCACTGTGGTGGGGGCGGGTGGGGGTTGGCTGGGGGGCAGCCGGAGGGAGGAGGATGGCTGGGGAAGGGACTATGAGGACACTCAGCCTCACAGCCCCCTTTATTCCTGGCAGGTTTTACAAGGGCACCGTGCCTCGCCTGGGCCGTGTCTGCCTCGACGTGGCCATCGTGTTTGTCATCTATGACGAGGTGGTCAAGTTCCTCAACAAAGTGTGGAAAACAGACTGAGGGGGCCAGGCTGGGGCAGCCCTCACGCCCCTCGCCCCACGGGGCTGCAGCTGGACAGCTGTGACCAAGCCCACTGTCCAGGGCCAAGTCTGCCCCGTGCACACGCCCTCCCCCCAAACCCAGCCACCTTTATGTTTAGGAACAGGCTCTGGAGCAAGTTAAATTATTAGTTCTCTGCTAAAAGGAGTGGAGAGGGAGCAGCATCCCAGCATCAGAACCCTAGCATCCTGGTTATGCCTGCCCTGATCCTATGGTGACACTTCCCCTTGGTCCCCCATCACTCGTGGCTGCCGGTTATCTAGGGCGAAGTGTCTCCTGGGACAGGGGCCCTGTGCCCCAGTTGCCAGCTGTCTGGGGACCAGCTCTTTTTGGGGATGCTGAGAGCCCCCAGGAGCCATGTGGGTGCAATGACCAAGCTGTACACCAGGCATCGCAGCTGGCAGAGGCTCTTGGGGCTGACACTGCTGGCTGTGAGCGATGCACCAGGTCTCACAGCAGTGCCAGGGGACCCGCAAACCCTGCACCTCCCGGCATGGTATAGCAGTGACCTGCTGGCATGGCCCTGGTTCCCGGTTCTCCTATCCCTCCTCTCTGCCAGGACCATGACCCTCCTGGGTTCACCATCCGGGCACCTAGGCTGCTGAGCAGGTGCTGCCCAAATTTGCACATACAGCCAGGCCTTTAGTTGTTCTCCCCACAGGGCTGGGATTGGGGTGAGTCAGGTGCCCCCATCACTTGCTGTTTACAGTTGAGATGCGGGTGCAAGCTGGGGTGAGGAGGCATAGCCCCGTGCCACAGACTTGGCCCCTCGGCCAGGGGTGCAAACCCCGTCTTCTGCCACATTCCCCCCATCTGCCCTCCCGTCACCTCTCCATGGCCTCTTAGGTAATCCCATAGCTTTTGGAGCTTCAAGCTGACCCACTAACACCCGTGGCTGTGGGGCTGCTGCCCCATCACACTTGTGCCAAACTTCTCCCAAAGGAGCCCGAGAGGGTGCGAGAGCCAGGGCTGGACCTGTCCCTCCTCTCTCCTGTGGCCAGTGACGAATGCAGCCTTAACACAGGAGGCCGAGGGCAGAGAAGGAAAGCCCAGGCGCAGTTTACCTGCAGCTTTCTGCTCTGAAGCCAGGGAGGGTTGGGGTTTTTTTTTATCGTTATTCCAGTTTACATTCACAATTTGAATAAAATCAGTCTGGCTTTGGCAGCCGCGTTGGCGTCTGGGCTGTGCTGAGTGGGCAACGAGCGGGGTTTCCCGTCACGTCCCACCAGCATCGGCTGTGACCCGGCAGTGCCGGTTCACAGAGGCAGCTGGGCAGCTCGGGGGTTGCACCGTGTTGGTAAACCATCCTGGTTAACGTTATGAAGTCCTCACCCCGGCTCTGGAGGGATGAGCCAGGACAGCGAGGGGCGATGGAGCAGAAGGGAACGGGCTTTGTCCCCCCGCCCAGCCCGGGGGCGGTGCGGCCGCCGCAGCCCTCGCTGCTTGCCCAGCGCTGTGCCTCTGGGCTGCGGGGGCCCGGGGCCATGCGGGGGCTGCTGCTCTGCGGGGGCTGGCTGCTGGCCGCCAGCTGCCTGGTGAGTGCCACGGGCAGCTGCCGGCAGCGGTGCTGCCTGGGCAGGAACAACGCGTGCTGGGCCCCGGCTGCCCACCGGGCTCGCTGCTACTGCGACTCGTACTGCGAGCGGACGGGGGACTGCTGCCAGGACTACCAGGCCACGTGCCGCCGCGCCGGTGAGTACCGGGAGGGCATGGTGCCGGCTGAGCCCCGTGCTGCGGGTGCCAGCCTGGGCTGCTGCTTTTGGTGGCAGGTGTCTGCTGTTAACCTGTTAGCCCTGTGCTCGGAGCAGTCAACGGGATGTGTCTGGGGAAGCCAGCTTGACTGGGTTCCAGTTTCCACTTTTTTCAGCACTAAACGTCTGTCTGCTCCCAGTGCAGTGTGAGCCTGCAGCAGTGGCCTCTGGGCTGCAGCCTCAGCCTAGTCGGTGTGGGACCTGAGCGGGATGAACCCTGGCATCAGCCCTGCTGCTGGTGTGAGCAGCGCCTTGCATGGGGACCGAGGGCTGCACTGGGGGTGACAAGCGGAGTGTGGGCTTGGGGGGCTGCACAGCCAGCGCGCCTTGGGGACTGAGACTGGCAGGTGCCATCCATGGCCCCACTGACAATTGCAGCAGTCAGCCCTCCCTAATCTCTAGGGAGATTAGCAGGGTCCCAGCTCAGCGAGATGCAGAGCGCCGGCAGCCGTGGGGATAAAGGGCCGCGGAAGCGGTGCACAATGCCCCTGCGCTGGCAGGGCAGGGCTGCCCAGGGCTCAGAGAGGAGCTGCCACCCTTCATGTCGCTGAAGCTCTCTTTACCCGTTCCCCGTCCCCCCGCGCCGCCGTGCCCGCAGCAGTGGGCTGCGCGGTGGGGCCCTGGGGTCCGTGGGGCGGGTGCAGCTCGCTGTGTGGGGTGGGCAGCCAGGCCCGCAGCCGCCAGGTCACCGTCCCGCCCCGGCACGGAGGGGAGCCCTGTCCCGACCTCAAGCAGCGCCGTGGCTGCCGTGGGGAGCACCCGACCTGTGGCACGGCCAAAGGTAAGATGGGGCCGCAGGCACAGCCTCCTCCCTCACAAACCCACCCCCGGGGCGGTTGTCACCACTGCCCGTCCCAGGACATCTCTAACCCTGTTCACCTCCCCCTGCTGCTTTCTGCGAGAGGTGGCCAAGATACTGCCCAACTCCTTCAGCTGGGACTTCAGGGATCCCTGGCGAAGAGCTGGGCTGCTGCTGGAGGAACTGTCCGGGTAGGTGTGAGGCTGGGACCCCCCTGCATGCTCCCTCACCAAAGCTGTGGCCCCACTGCACACACCTCTGCAGCCATGGCCCCTTTGAAACCCCCAGACCCCAGGCTTCTGCCCCCTACCTGGTGTTACTCTTCTCCTCCCTGCCCCAAACCATGGTCCCTTTGCACACCCCCGTACAAAATGATGTCCCCTTTGCACCCTTGTAGAGCCATTATTCTTCCCATCCCCTAAACCATGGGCTCACTGTACCCTCCTAAAGCTATGATCCCCTTGCCCTTCCTTCAAATCCATAGCCCCATTGTACCCCCATACAAAGCCTCAGCACCTTTGCCCCACGCTTCTAAGAGCCATTATCCCTTTCTCTCACCAACCATGACCTCTTTGTGCCCCCGTACAAAGTCACCACCCCTTTACACCTTCTCCTAGAGCTGTGGCCCCTTTGCACACCCCCTAGAGCCACGACCACTTCTCACTCCCCGACTTGTGGCCCCTCTGCAGCTTCAAACCCATATCCCCTTTATGTCCCCTTTACACCACTCCCATCCATCAAGAAAACACCCCCACTTCTGCTCTCCCCTCCAACCATGGTTTTCCCCCCTTTTTCCCCTCTCCCAGCTCCCCCCTGCCCAGCTACTGCGGCTATTTCCGCCTGAGCCGGGTGGGAGCCGCGTGCCGGGGGCAGGCCTGGAGCCGCCGGCTGCAGCGCGACAAGCGCGTGTGCGTCGAGTGCTGGGGGGACACGGCCCACCGCCGGCCCCACTGCGCCGGACACGGGCTGCAGGGAGCCAGGTAGGTGCGAGCTGGGCAGGGAGGGACATCCCTCGGTGGGCACGGTGCTGCCAAAGAAATCCTGTTGAAATAGAATCGTTTCGGTTGGAANCCATGACTTCTTTGTGCCCCCATACAAAGTCACCACCCCTTTACACCTTCTCCTAGAGCTGTGGCCCCTTTGCACACCCCCTAGAGCCACGACCACTTCTCACTCCCCGACTTGTGGCCCCTCTGCAGCTTCAAACCCATATCCCCTTTATGTCCCCTTTACACCACTCCCATCCATCAAGAAAACACCCCCACTTCTGCTCTCCCCTCCAACCATGGTTTTCCCCCCTTTTTCCCCTCTCCCAGCTCCCCCCTGCCCAGCTACTGCGGCTATTTCCGCCTGAGCCGGGTGGGAGCCGCGTGCCGGGGGCAGGCCTGGAGCCGCCGGCTGCAGCGCGACAAGCGCGTGTGCGTCGAGTGCTGGGGGAACACGGCCCACCGCCGGCCCCACTGCGCCGGACACGGGCTGCAGGGAGCCAGGTAGGTGCGAGCTGGGCAGGGAGGGACATCCCTCGGTGGGCACGGTGCTGCCAAAGAAATCCTGTTGAAATAGAATCGTTTCGGTTGGAAGGGACCTCCAAGGATCATCCAGTGCAGCTGCCAATGTGCGCTGTTATGTGTCTGTAACCACACAGAAGGTTTGTAAAGCATATTTGATTAACCCAGCACGCTCCTGCTCTCACCTGCTTTCCCTTCCAGGACATTTTGGGTGGCTGCCTCCACGGCAGGGTGCCAGGGCTCCTGGGTGCAGGAGAGGCTGCAGGAGGGCTGTGTTTGCCCCCCGCCAGCTCTCATCTTTGTGTAGCATCCCCCCAGGAAGGTGAGCTGAGCCTCCCTCTGACACTATTTCTTGCTGGGGAGGCTGGGAATGAAATGCCATGAAATGTCTTTTCATCCTCCTGCAGGCTTGCTGCTCACCCTTAGAGCCGACTCCCTGAGTTTTCCATCAAGCATCTTGTTGAAGAATGGGAAGAAAACCCTGCTTAAAAAGATTGGAAGTAATGCTGAGGTTAAATCTGAGTGAGAAATGATGGAGGACAAAGCAATGATGTCATGTTTGCGGTAACATCTGCTCTGGTGAGCAGCATGAGAATGGAAACAGCATCCTTGCTCGGTGTGTTCCAGCTGGCCCCCGTGCAGGGGGCTCTGGGGTGAGCCACGGAGGGCGGCTCAGACGCGTGCTGTGGTTTGCAGAGAAATTAAACATAGGCAACCAAGGTCTGTACGTGAGCAGTGATGGTGGTAGGTGTCCAGGAGGGTTTCTGCTGGAGGGAGCAGGGCCCAGCTGGGCAATGCTGGGCTGTGCTGGTGCCCATCTCCGTTCCTTGTCCAGCATGACCTTTGCTGATGGAGTGCCCCGGGCACTCATCCTGCAGAGACCACCTGTGTTCAGACACAGACACCTGCAGTGACCAGTAGTGCCCCAGCCCCACACTGCTGCCCCAGCCCCACACTTCTGTGAGCCCAGGGCCAGGCAGATGGCCATGAGAAGTGGATGTGGCTACAGCCTGGAACTTCAGCCACGAGCTGGGTCTCCACATGCCCATCCCTGCCTGAACACCCCTGCCAAGAGTGTTCCCAGGGGTGTGTTTGCTTTGGGGTTTGGGGATCAGACCTCCCCAGCTGCAGCTGGTAGCTGTTGCCCGTTTGCTGCCTGCCAATGCATTTGGCTCCCACAGAACAACCCCCTCCCCTGTACCCTTCTGCAGCCTCCCCCCTTCCCTGAACAGGGAAATGAAAAGTCTTCAATGTCTGGGTTGTTCTTGGCCTCTTTATTGGGGATAAAAGCCCAGATCAGCCATGAGCTAAAACATTGGTTTAAAAAAAATAAGGTGGTGGGAGTTGAGCAGCACAAGGGGTGTGCAAGAGCCACCAGGATGTGTGTCCCCTGATCCCAGCCAGAGCTGAGGGCAGGGATGCTGTGGGCAGGAAGGCAGGCACAGGCTAAGGCTGCACTGGTGTCCTGGGGGTGGAGAGTTACAGAATACAGAGAACACAGCCAGCGAGTCCCACACGGTGAGTGAGGTTCCCCTGAGTTACAGCACCAAACTCACAGTCCTGCCTGGTGACCAGAAAGAGCACCTGACAAAGGGAGGGACGTGGCAGCAGCAGCCAGGAGCCTTGCAGCTGCAGGGATTGGCGTGAAGCCATTCCATGCTCAAAGCTGTCAGGTAGCCTCCAACAGTGGTCTCAGCTTCCCCATTGCATTGCCCTGGCTCAGCATAGGGGCCAGTCTGTGTTGTGCCAGCAGCTCCTGCACCAGCACAAGCTCCTGCTCCAGCTCCTGGGCACTGCAGCCCAGCCCTGGGACACTGCTGGCACTTTCTCCCAGCACCTGCAGCGCTTGTACCACCACTCGGGCCCTCACCAACAGCACGGCCACTGCTGTGTGCACCCTGGCACAGCCCAGCGCCTTCATCCTCCAGCAGGCAGTGGCCCCTGCAGAGAGAGTGGCCAAAGGAGCCATGAGTGTGGCAGGGTCTTCCCAGGCAGTGCTGGGACAAGGACAAGACAAGAACACCAGCTCGCCTGTCGTGGGGGCTGCATGCTGCTCCATACCGTGGCTCCAGCGCTGCCTGCAGTACTGCAGGTCGTGCAGGACGCCGGGGCCCACAGCTGCCAGCCAGCACAGAGCTGAGGCACAGAGAGGACTGTCTGCAGGCACCTTCTCCAGGAGCTGCAGCAGGATGGGGAGCAGCTGCCACGCCAGGACCGCCGGCTCCGCAAAGACGTTCGGCTCGTCCTCCTTGTACAGGCTGGCGGCTCTGGAGGTGCAGCCAAGGGGCAAATGGAGCTGAAGGCCAGCCCCATGGCACCCTCTGCTCCCTCATACCCAGCTTTGCAACTCACTTGTTGGCCTCCAGCCCTTCCACGATGCCCCTGAGATCTAGGACAGGGAGGTGCTGCAGCAGCAGGTTAAAGGTTTCAGGGTGCTGCCCAAACTCTGCCAGGAGGAGCTGCAGGAGGCCCTGGAGCCCCACGTTGTCCTGCACAAAGACGCAGCCGTCTGGGGGCAGGTCCCTGGGCTCTGGCTGCAAGCGGCTGGCGAAACCTGAGGCCTCATGACGGACCTCCCGGTCTTCATCTTGCAGAAGGTGAATGCCCATGTTTATCAGCCTGGGGAGAGAGGAGGAGAGGAGAAGGCCACCATTCTCCCCAGAGCCATCTCCAGCCTGCCTGGAGAGGGGGGGGAAGGATGAGACCCCCATCAGGCGATGCTTCCCTGAAGGATTTTTCTCCTGGAAGGCACAGCTACTGCCCAGGGAGCTCAGTGCTTGCGAGGGCAGGGCCATGACAGGGAGTGAGGGATGCATCAATGCAGTTTATTGCTCACAAGGGAACCGGCTGCTTCTGCTAAAATGCTACCCACAGATTTTCGTAGGCTGCAAGCTCTCAGGTGACAGCAATTCTTGAATGAGTAGCATTTGGCACCCTTGTAGACAGAGGCCATTGCCTTTCAAAGGGTCAGCCCATTAACCTGCAACACCCCGGGGCTGTGGGCAGTGCTGCTGATATAAGGACCTACCTCAGAGCCTCGGGGACAAGCGAGGGCCAGGCAGCACGGAGGCAGTGGCACAGGACACTGGGAGCCGCTGTGTGCAGGGAGCGGGCGGCAGCCAGCCGCAGCACCTCGGATGCGGAGCGGCTGCAGTCCTCCAGCGCTGCACACCAGCGCCCAACCAGGGGGCTGTCCTCAGCCCCAGCCCTGTCAGAGGCCAGGGAAGGAGAGGCAATTCAGGCACAACTTCTAGCTCTGGCCGAGGGTCCAAAGGCCACCGGCTGCCCTCAGACTGCAGGACACAGGCACAAAGCTGTGCTTTCCAGGCAAGAAGTTGTGGCTGTTTTCAGCAAGGACAAGAAGAAATCTCCTGGAAGGGCCTGGCAGAGCCCCCTGGCAGCAGCAGGGACCTACCAGTGGGCGAGCAGCAGGCTGGCAGCACACAGGGCCTGGGACAGGAGGTCAGGGCCAGGATACTCGGCTTCCACCATGTGCAGCAGCATCTCCAGGCATGCTGCCGAGGAGCCCTGGAGCTTACTGGAAGCCTCCTGGGACCATGACGAGGGCTCTCTATAAAGATGCAGCAAAACCTCAAGGTACAATCTCAGGAACTCTTTGTCCCTTCTGTCTTGCAGCACCGAGTGCAAGGTCTCCTAGTGGACAACAGGAAAGAAAGCACATGGTTAGTGTCCTTGGCACCATGGCAAAGCAGCTCCAGCACAGCTGGGCAAGTGCCCCACACCTGTGCACCCTCAGCCAAGGGAGCACTGTGCCGCTTCCCAGTGAGCACCCAGGATCTCATCTGTGCCAGTGTGTTAGGGACCCTCTGCTTTAGTGCCTTGAGCATTGCCATACCAGCAACGTCAGCCCGAGAGCCTTCTCCAGCTCCTTGCACGTTGCTCCCTCCCCAGTGGTCACCCAGACCAGGACGGCGAGCTGCACATCAGGGTTTGGCTGCTGCAGGAGCGAGCAGACGGCATCAATCCACTCGCTGTCTGCCATCCGGGCGGCCTTGCTACACAGGAACTGGGCCATGGTTTGGTGGAGAATGGGCAAACCCACCTACAGGAAAACCAGAATCCCCCTTCCAGTGCTTGACTTTGAGTGAAGTTCCACACCTCCCACCTCCTGGCTCACTACCAGGAAGGCCACAGCTGTGATCTTCCCGGCAGCTGGCGGTACCTGGAGCTCGGTGCATCCCTGCTTTCTCCCCAGGGAGAGGCTGCCCAGCTCAGAGTTGATGGCATCACGGATGCTCTGGGCAAAGCCAGGGCTGAAGGACGTGGGCATGAGGGCAAGGACCTGAAGGAAGGCAGCACGGACGAGCGGGCAGCGCTGGGCAGGGGTGAGCAGCCAGCCCCGTGTCTCCAGCTGCAGAGCCACAGGCTGCAGCTCCTCGGCCGACAGCCTGCAGGGAGACACAGCCTCACCACGGGGCCCACAGCACAGCGGTGCCACTGCTTCTCGCCACAGGAGCTGCACCTCGGCAGTCGCTGCAGCAGCCGCGGGCAGGGGGATGGCACGGGACCACTCACCCACTGGTGCCCTGGGCAGGGGCCAGCAGTGCCCGCATCTGCAGCAGGTACCCGTGCAGAGTGTTGTGCGAGCGGAGCTGTCCCGGCGTGGCAGGGAGCTGCTGGGCCAGCTGCAGGAGCAGCCCCTGGCGCTGGGGGGGACACACCACGGGCACCAGCGCCTTGGCAGCCATCACTCGCACGGCGTGGATGGGGCTGCCTGCCAGCCCCAGCAGCGGCCCCAGGAAGCGAGCAGAGGGGCTGTGAAACAAACAGGGTAATGCATGGTTGATGCTCTGGCTGGAGTGAAGCCCCCCCTTGCCAGCCAGGGCTGGCCCCAGCACCACAGGGCCACCTCCAAGGGCTGCTGCAGGGGCCCTTGGCTGCGGCAGAGCATCCCTGCTGCTCCCTCACCTGCCAGGGCCATCAGTGCCGGGCTGCAGCTGGGCCAGGAGAGTGAGGACGGCATGGAGTGCAGGGTGCAGGCAGGGCCCCCCCAGCGCGGGCTCTGCAGCTGCTGCCAGCTCTCCCAGCAGCACGGCACCCAGCTGCGGGTGCTGCCCGAGGAAGGCTGGCAGGCTCACTCCTTCTGCCGGGCAGCCCTCGCCGTGGCTCCGCGCCTGGCCCAGCAGCCGAGACGTGAGAGCGCCTGCAGGGGCAGGGCAGAAAGTGTCAGGTTCCCTTCACCCCCTACCTGGCCCACCACACTTCACCCCAGCCAGGCTCAGGATGCTGACGAGCTGCGTGGCTCCTGCAACGATCTCTCCCCCTCAGTACTCACTGAAGAGCTGGATGGCTGCATTCCTCATGGCCCAGCACGGCGAGCCCAAGCCCTGCAGCGCCAGGGCCACCATCGGCGCGGCGTGCCGCAGCAGCGCAGCACCCAGCCCCGTGCCACGCACCAGTGTCTGCAGCACATGGAGAGCACACACCTGGGGAGAGCACAGGGGCTCAGCAGCACTGTGTGGGGAGGGAGCTCAAAGGAAGACGGTGGGAGGAGACAGCAGCTAGGGGGCCATCAGCTCTCAGGCTGCTGGGATGGGCAGCATGGCCAGGGCTGTGGTTTTTTCCTCACTCTGAGGTCTAGCAGCTTTATATTGGGGTTTAAGGGACCCTGCACAGATGACCTTGTCCCTGAACAGCTCCCAGCAGGCAGGAGCTCAGCCTGGCCACACTCACCTGTGGGAGGTCGAGTGTCTGGTCCCAGTCCTGCGGCAGTGCCGTGGCAGCCAAAGCCAGCAGCGTGTGGATGCAGTGGGTGAGCAGTGGCCGTGCCTCCGCCGGGGCCTCCCCGCTGGCGATGCAGAGGAAGAGCATGGGGAAGCCAGCGGCACGGCGCGTCACGGAGCTGCTGCGGGGCCCGCTCAGCGCTTCCAGGCCCTGAGGAACAACGTGCACACAAGATATGGCTGGAAACGTGCTGGCTGGAGCCTGCAGCTGCTCCACACCGGCCTGCACCAGCTGCACCAGCCCCAAAGCATGACACCTTGGCTGCCAGGCAGGTGTGAGGTAACAGAGGGACATGGGGCATGGAGGGAACACGGAGCAGAATGAGCACAGTACCTGCTCCAGCATGGTCTGTGGGATGGCCTGCAGCTTCACGTCTGGGTGTCTCAGCAGAGCAGTACAAAACTTGGTGAAGCCCATGCTGCAGCCTTCCACCGCTCCCTAGGGCAGAGCAGCATCAGACCCCCGCAGTCCAGAGGCTGCACCTGCCAGTCCCCCTCAAACCTCTTTGCAAAGGGCAAGGAGAAGGTGAGAAGACACGAGGGTATGGGGACACGACAGGGTTTGGCACTGGGATCCCAGCCAAGGGCTTCCAGTCATGCCCCATGTCCTGCCCCAGAGCAGCCCCTGCCCTGCCCCAGGGGGCACATGCTCTTACCCAGTGCCGGCACCGCAGCAGGATTTCCTGGAACACCCTCGCAGCCGTCTGGAGGGTGGAGAGTGGCAGGAGGGGCTCCAGCCCAGCAGGCTGTGCCGGGGCCAGCAGCAGCTCGGTCAGTCCCCCCAAGAGCAGCCCTATCTCCTGTGAAGAAGCAGAAGGTCACCAGGATTGGCAGCAGGGCTGTGCCATTCCTGTGCTGCCCCGTTCCTGCGCTGCCCCACCATTGCTGCCATGGGGAAGCACAGCGGGTGTTGGCACTGCCCCCTGCACAGGCACCAGTGTGCCCACCAGCACAGCCAGGCTCTCCAGCACTGCTGTTTCCCAGACAGCTACAAGGTGTGTGTGGTGGCCTTTTTCCAGGCAGCCACCAGAAAGGCTGCAGAGAAAGCAGGATAGGCAGCTGTCTGAAAGGAGCTGTGGTGGGCAAGCCAGGGAGCCAAATCTGCCACAGCTGGGATCTGTCAGTGCCTGGGGGGATCCAGCTGGGCTACATAAGTGCAGGCAGAGAGAAGGCTGCTTTCGGGTAAGATAGTGATGTATCCTCCCTGGCAGGAGATGAGAACAGCAGCAAAAACAGCTTCAGCAGCAACTTCAGCTCTGAGGTAAGGGCAGTAATGCTGCCTTGCTTGTCCCCAGGGAGAGTGACTCTCCCAAGGGGAGATGAAGAACCCAGCTGGAGTGGGCTGCTGGGTTGGGCTGAGCTGGCTGGTGAGTGTCATTGGGAAAGGTGCCTACCTTCACTGATACCCAGCAGCAGGTCAGAATCAGGCTGTGCTCTTCTGACAGCAGGACAGAATCTTCATCTTCCTCTTGCCCCTGGCCTTTCCTCATCGTGATGAGGGAGAAGATGGCATTCCCCATGTCTGCAAGCGATGGGGCTGCAGCTGCAAAAGGAAAAGCTTGGTCTGAGCGGGGTAGTGTGGGGCAGAGCAGGGAGGATGCTGCCCGGGGTCAGTAGGACCTGCTGCCCTGTTCAGAGTGCACACAGATGGCAGCAACTCCTGTTCTGCAATGTGCCCCACACCCAGGCTGGATGGCTGCTGTATCAAGCATGGCTGTGACAGAAATATCAGTGGTTCCTGGGGCTGCTGTCCCGTGGGGACACACTCACCTTGCTCGTCAGCTCCAGGGCCTTGCTGGCTCTGCAAAGCACCCAGGAGTAAGGAGGTGATGTCTCTCACTGTGGTGACGAGGGAGGTGAAGAACTCCTGCCAGCTCTGTGCCAACTCTGCTGCCTGCATGGAGGTGGCCACTTCTGGCACCTGCAGGAGGCACCTGCGCAGGGCTGTGACTGCTCCTGAGCAAACACCCAGCTCTGGTCACAGTGGTGGCCGGTGCAGGCCTGGCTCTCCTGCCAGAGCCTTGGCTGAGGTGGCTCACAGGCAGGGGAGGGAGCAGGGCCCTGAGGCGAGAGGCCTGCTGGGCAGGTGGAGCAGCAAAACAGGAGCACTGGGGCAAGGACGTGGCACCAGTAATGAGATGCACCCTCAGTCCTGCCTGTACAATTCCTGCCTGCTCCAGACTCCCAGGGTGGAGAGCTGCTGCAGCAGCTGCCTGCTGCCCTGCCAGGCTGGGGCCCTACCGTGCATGGGTGCGCTGGCTGCTGCCTGCAGCAGATCCTGGCAGGCTATGGCATACTGGGCTTGGAGAACATGGAGAAGGTGCTGAGCAAAGCACAGGCCTTGGCTGGGCACTGTTGAGGCTGCGTGTAGGGCTAGGACCTTCATGGTAGCACTGTCTGACCTGGGGGAAGAGGCAGATGCTATTGTGAGGATGAGAGAGTTTTCTACTCATCTTGTGCTACGCGGCTTCTTCCTCCTGCACCCCACTCCAACCCAGCTCCCCACTGCAAGCCTGTCTCAAACCCAAACCACTGCTGCCCTGAGCTACAAATGCAGCCTCTGCTGAAATGCTGGTGCTACCAATAGCGCTTGTGGGGGCTGCCCTGCCACTGCAGGGAGAGGGAGGCTGGAAGCTCATACTTCTGCAGGATGGTCTTCATCAGCACAGCTCCAGTCTCAGCCTCCTGCACGCGGGGGCTGCCCAGGGCTTCCTGGGCCAGTTGGAAGAGAGCCAGGGCAGTGGGCTCAGGGAGTGGGACAGGGAAGTAGCGGATGAGCAGCTCTGAGGCCAAGTCTCTGATCTGCCAAGACAAGAGAAGTGAAGAGAAAGCAGCCAGAGCAGGGGAGGCTTCCTCTCCAAGCCTGTTCGGGGCCAAGGCAGGTGGCCATTTATAACCTCATGTCGTTTCGGTGAGGCTCACCTCATTAGTGCTGTCCTGCAAGCAGCTCAGCAGAGCCAACAAATTGGTGTGCGAGAAGAAGTCCCAGCAGCCACTCTCCCTGGCATAGCTCAGCAGCATGGCCATAGTCCCTGTGGTGGGGTCACGAGGCAGTGAGATGGGGTTGATGGAAAGCACTCCTGCAGCCTGGGTGATGCTCCAGGTGGGCTGCCCTTGCTTACTTGGTGGCTGGCCTTTCTTCCTGTTGGGGCTCCAGGTGTCCGTGCAGGTCTCCAAAACAGCAGCCAGGAGGAGCAGAGCTGTCTTCTTCCTTTGGTAGTTGGAGCCCGGGCTAAGTGAAGCGATGCTGAGCTGCAGCAGCCACTCGACAAAGCCTGCAGAGATTGTGGCAGACAGCCATTCACCCACGTGTGAGTCCCTTGGGGCTGTGATGAAGATGCAGAGGCGGCCGCCTCACCTACTGCCTGCTCCAGCTGCCCCGCTCCCTCGCCTGGCTTGGTGCCTGGGGCTGCCTTCCCTCGCAGCTGGGCCAGCGAGCTGTCCCGCAGCCGCACCAGCGCCTTCCTCACCGCCGCCTGCAGCAGCTGCCGGAAGGAGGAGGAATCGCAGTTGAGGTTGAGGGGCAGGAACTCCGCCAGCAGCCGCACCTCGCCGCCCGAGAGAGGCCGGTTGGTGCCGGGGCTGCAGCAGAGCAGGCCCAGGGCGGCCAGACGCACGCTGTCCTCACGGGCGCGCAGGCAGCAGCGGAGCCGCTCCAGCGTGTCTCCCCGCAGCTGCACGGGCCCCGCCACGCTCCCCTGCGCCCTCAGCAGCGAGACCCAGGCACGCAGCGAGGCCGCGTCCCAGCCGCCACAGCGGGCAGCCAGCAGAGCCTGCGCCGCCGGCAGCCGCCGCAGGGTCCAGGCGAGCAGGTGGTTGGTGGCGTTGCCATGCAGGACGGGCAGCGGTGAGCGCAGCGCCCCGGAGAGCAGCGGCAGCCAGTGCAGCGCCCAGCGCTCGGCCGGCCCCGCGCCATGCCGCTCCGTGCACTGCTGCAGCACCAGCGCCTTGTACACCTCGGCGGCTGCGGGACACAGGTGGTTGGTGGAGAGGCAGTGCAGGAGGTGCTGCGGCAGGTCTGGGTAGGCATCCAGCACCTGGGAGAAAGGAAGACAACCCTCATCTCCCTGCCAGGCTGTGGGGCACAGGCAGCGGGAGACGGATCTGGGTGCAGACCACCCTGCAGTCCCCACGGCGCTGAGCAGCTCTGGTACCCCTACCGGCTGTTTTAGGACAGATTTTGGTTGGCATCAACAGGGAAAGCTTCCCTCCCCACTTGGCAGTCCCCAGCAATGCACTGTTGTTGCTGCAGCTCACCACCCCAGCAGGGACACTATCCCTTGGGTGATGTTAAAACAGACGTCCCAGCTGGGAAAGCTGCCTGCCCACATGGCTGAGCTGGCCAGGAGAAGGTGACAAGCAGCAGACAGAGGCTGTGCCACTCCAGCAGCACGGCCAGCTGTGACTGAGCTGCCCCATCCCCACACCTTCCTTACCTGCTGGCTGCCCATGTAGGGAACGATGGAACACAGGGGCACATATCTGGCTTTGATTTGCCATGGCATTGAGACCACCCTCTGCAGTATCTGTTGGTAGAGGGGTCTCTCCTGGTCCTGGAACTGCTGACACTCGAGGTGGTAGATCTCTAGGAGCAGTCGGAAAGAGCTGTGGATGAACTCTGATACTCCTTCCACCTACAGGAGAAGGATGGCATGCAGGAGATGTTAAGAGTGGGCTCCCCCTCCTGTACTGCTGTATCAGGGCAGACTCTTTGCCTTCCTGTGGCCATAGACTTTCTGAACTGGCCAGTAACTACACGTTTAGGAGCTGGGGATGTGGGGAGGGCAGGCAGTGAGCCAGCAGATGTGGACAGGCTGGGACTGCACCAGTGCTTCCAGGAGAGGGAGAAGCACTGGGACATGGCCCTGCAGAGGACACGGCCCCTTGCAGAGACAAGTGCCTTGGTCTCAGCAGCCCCTGCACTGTAAGGCAGCTGCAGGCAGAGGGGTTGTATTTGAGTCATGGAGATGAAGTAGGCAGAGGTGTGTTATGGGCAAGGGAACAGCAACTGAGCTGGGTGAAGGAAGGTTTGTTTGTGTCTGTTTTAGCTGCAGCATGGGCCCGTGACACCCTGCCCTTACCGAGGCCTCGGCGTTGTCCCACACCAGCTGTGTGAGCTGCTGCAGCAGCTCGGTGTCCTGCGCCAGGACGCGGGTCCCCATCAGGTGCCAGATGGCAGGCAGGCTGTCCCGCAGGCGCTGCAGCCACAGCGTGCCAGCTGCAAAAGCACACAACTCTGCTGCAGCCCTCGCCGGGAGACCCACTCGTGGCAGAGCTGGCACGGGCTGCTGAGCTGCAGGACGCCACGTATAAGGGCAGCAGTTTCCCTGTTAGGTTCACAGGAGCCCAAGAAGGTTAATGTCCATTGGGCTGGAGCACAAACCAGCTACCCAGACCCAAAAAAGCATCTTCCCTGGGATAAGATGAAGTGTCACAGAGGCTCCTGTGTCACAAGCACGGTGAACCTTCCAACCCTCCCTGCTGTGGCAGAGTCATTGTCTCCTACCTTGGAAGCAGTAGTAGTGGCAGTCCTTCTGCTCCTTGGTCAGGGCACGCACAGCAGGAAAGACCACATCCAGCAGCAGGCAGGCCTGTGGAAGCACAGCAGCTTGGGAAGCAGGCAGGTGTGGGCTTTCCAGGGTGAGAAAACCTCGCAGGCATGCACTGCCTGGTTTTCCTGCTTACAGCATCTTATTGCTAGCTTTTGCTGTCTGCAAGTCCTCATCTCTTAAGGACTTAGGAGAGGCTGGAGATCAGCAGAGCTGGAGGCTGCCAACATCAGTGCAGCTTGGCTATGTCCTCCAGGGATCCACAGCCCCTGCCCAGCAGCTGCTAGCCCTCTCCAACAGCTCTCTTAAACCCTGGCCATTGGGTTTGAGCTCTCCTACCTTGTGGGTGAAGCTCTCCACCTGGCAGCTGAGGATGTCTGTCTTGCAGCATGTCAGTAAACCTCTGGTGAGCATCAGCTTCTCCAAACCATCTGGCTCCAGGATGGGGGGGACCTTCACTACCAGCTCCCCAAACTTCAGCTCATCTGTTCCTGGATGGCAGAAAGATAGTAAACACAACCTCTGAGACTGAACTGCCCTGGCTCATCCCAGAGTGACCCTGGCACGTGGACAGCAGCAGCTGGTGCTCCTGAACCCTGAGAGCAGGACACAGCAGCAGTCTGGCTTGGACTGCTGGTAAGCAGCACTGGCCTCTGTCCCCTCACACCCAAACATGCCTGTCACCAACGTTCCCTTAGGCAGAGGCCTTCCTTGGATGGAGCACACACCTTGGTCAAGGAGCTGGAAGAGGGCCAGCGCAGCACTGACCGCCTGCTGGGGCTGTGGGGCTGTGTTCACCAACATGCTCAGGGCTGTGCCTGCCAGCAGCCTCATGTCTCTGTTCCGGGTCTAGACTCGTAGGGGAGGCAAAAGCACAGCTCAAAATGCTATATAAAACCAAACCTCAAGTAACCTCCTTCTCCATGCCCAGCCAAGCAGCTACACAGGGTGCCTCAGACACTTAGATACTGGGGCTGTCTCTGCGGGCTTCTCTCGGGAAGGACAATGGGGAAAGCACCTGGGAAGGATGGCAGTGCTCTGCTCCTCAGGACAGGCAGCACCAGCCCTCCCTGGGGCCTTACATACCTTTCCCCATGCCACCTCCAGCAGCAGTCCCAGGAGCCTCTGCAGGGTCTCATTCTTCCCCTCCACGCTCCACACCAAGGGTGCCACATCCTTTGGCAGCACCTGGAAGAGCTGGAGGCAGGCCTGGAGGAGCAGGAGCGATGAGGGGACCATGGGGATGGCTGTTCGTATCCCTCACCTCCCAAAACACAGCGATTGCCCAGGGACAGCCATGTGAAGCAGCACGATATGATCTCTCCTGGGCACTGCTGACAGTGGCTGGCTAGTCCTTGCAGGGACTGACCCCTTCCTCCCGTTTGGCTCTTACCTTGATGACCAGGTAGCCCCATGTGCTGTCGGGCACAGCCTGGCTCTGCAGCACCCAGCCCAAGGTGGTGGCCAGGTGCTGCAGCAGCTGGGCCAGGTTCTGCTGCCAGTGCTGCCGGCCAAGCCTGCTCTCCTCCAGGAACATGCACACTGCAGGCAAGGGGACAGCGTTAGCTGCCAGCCCTACCGGCTCTGTGCCTGCAGCCAGCCCTGCCTCCAGTTAACCCATGGGCTGCACTGATGGGAAGTGGAGTGAGAAAGGGTCTGGGATGCAGGAGATGCTCTGGCTCATCTGGTTTCCAGCTGTCCCAGCTAGGTGGGCAGAGCCATTGGGTGCTGCTGAGACCTTTGCAGAGATCCCATGGAGCACAGAGGACCTGCTCTAGGTGGGCAGGGGGTATCCTGTGCATTGGTGATGTGGGCTGGGAAAAGCCCCTAGAGGGCAAGGAGCAGAAACTGACCTGATTGAAGGTCCTGAGGAGACAGCACCTGCAAGGGCAGAAGGACAGTTTGTCCCATGTGACGACACACTGGGGTTTGGTGCCTTAGGCAGGAGTGTCCTGCCTGTGCCAGAAGCCATCACAGGGATGAGCAAAGGGCTGGTGTGATGGGCAAGGTTGGCAAGATGTTGCCAGCTGCAAGCAAGGCAGGGGGGAGCAGCATGGCAGGAAGAAAAGTAAAGAACCCAGGCAGCCCACACCAGGAGGCCCCTGTCACAGATGGGATCCAGCCAAGCCCCCGCAAAAGCTGATGCCACTGCACACAGATGGGTTCCTCTCACCTCTCCCTGGGGTACCAGGCCAGCCAGCAGTATGCCCACCTCCTGGGCCAGTAGGGCTTCCTTCCCCACTGCCAGCTGGGTCACAAGCTGCAGAGAGACACTCCAAGTCAGACAGTCTACCCAGATCCCCAGGAGCCACCAGCTACAGGGTACTTTTAGGGGAGCTCTGTGGCATCACTGCTGCCAGTGAGGATGCACTGCACTGGAGCTGGTGGCAGGCAGAGCTGGGCAGGACCCCCCACTTGCACTAATGGCTCTGAAGCCACAACCACAGTAACAGTTGTGTTACATACCTGTTCCAGTTTCTGGAAGGAGCTGGAGCTTCCAGTTGCCTCCATCTGGAAAGCCAGGACACAGCGGAGCAGGGGTCGTGCCTCTGCCTCACCCAGCTCCTGCAGATCCTCGCTCAGCGTCTGAGACAGGAGCAGAGCCTCCTCCAGGTACTTGTCTTTGCATCTCTTGGCAGTACTCCTGAAACAGCACAGGGATTCAGGTCACAGTACCCTGGCTCTGAGGTTTGGTTTGGGGTGGGGTGCATACCCTGGCTTGGCAGGAATCGGGGTGCCCCAGCTCCATGTGGATTGGGGTGGGGGTGCCCCAGTTTGATTTGGATTGGAGTAAGGATGCCCCAGCTTGATAGGGGTTAGGGCTGGAGCGCCCCAGCTTGTGATGCTCCTCTCCCAGCTGCACTCAGCATTGCACAGTGTGGCTGGGGAAAGCTCGGAGTCTAGAACCCAGCCCGCTCTGGCAAACGCAAGCCCGGGATGGGTGGGGGAGGATGGGGGGATGTTGTGGCTACGGGCACGAGGGCCCAAAAAAAAAAACAAACCCCAAATTTGCTGCCCTGCTCGCTGCAGAGCGGCTGGGAGAGGGGCACGCGGGGGCGGCTCTGTCCCCATGCCGGAGACCGAGCCCAGCCACCTCCCTCTGTCCCGTCCCGTCCCGTGGGGGAGACGCCGCGATCCGCGCCGGGGCGCTCCCGCAGGAGCCGCGCGCGGTGGATGCCGAGGCCCCGGGGCCGCGCTCTTACCCCGCGGCCAGGCGCAGGCAGCGCAGGCAGGAGCGCACGGAGCCGCCGCCGCTCAGCGCCGCGGCGAGGGCCCCGCACGGCCGCGCCTCGCGCTCGGCGCCCATCGCACCATAGAGTGTGAGCTCTGCCGCGCCTCGGCCGCGCTCCCTAGCGGCCGGAGCCCCGCTGCCGCCCGCCGGGTACCGTCCCTGTTCAGCCAGCGTCCCCGTTGGGAGGCAACTTCTTCCTGCAGGGTGGAATGGGCTTTCGAGAGGGAAACTTTTATTATAACGCTTGGTGTTGACCATCGGGGAACCACAGAATCCTCAACTGATCGCCCAGTCCAGCCCAGGAGCGCACGGCTGGGACAGCCCCGGGGCTGCGCTGGGTGACGGGGAGGATGCTGAGATGGGGCTGCCCGAGTGAGCACTGTGCTTGGGCATAGGTAAACCCCAGCACAGAGTTCTCAGCAACATTTGCCAGCAGTGTCCTTCTCCGTTCCGCTTTAGAAATCAACTCGGCAGCCTCAGTCACAGGTCCAGATTTGCCCTGACCGCTGTTGCTATCAACCACTGAAAGAGCCCAGGCCTTACACCAGGTAAGGCAAAGCAGCGTGGGAGGATGGCAGTGTCCCTCAGATCTACTCCTCCTCTCACTGAGCCCCACAGCCACCCAACATGGGTGAGGGAGAGGTGGAAGCGCTGCCAAACCAGAGCTCCTACGGGTGCAAGTACCCAGGCAGGAGCAAGGTGAGAGAGGGTGCTTTAAGGTCTATGAGGCTCCCGTTTCCACTCCCTTGTGCTGCCTGAAGAAGGGAGGGGCAGGAGAGGGAGTGGGGATTTTTGTCTGGTTTTACCACAGGCAGGATTTTCAAACCCTATAAATTCACTTTTGACAAGTGAACGGCTAAAGCAGATTAACCTTTCTGCTAATCCTCTATAATGGCTTTGGAATCTCCTTAACCAATAAGAAAATGATAAGAGCCTGTTTCTTTTCTTTTTATCTATATCTATATTGTCCTCCCTTGTCTGCATGTTTTTTTCTTTCTTGTTTTATTTTCCTTTCCTTTTCTAATATGAAAGAGCCCAGCGATCCTATCTCCTGGAGGCTCAGTAAACAGAACATCAATAATCCCTTTCCTTTATTCCTCTCTGGTAACAGGGTGCCTAGAAGTGTCTGCTGATTGGGATTTGATTACCAGCAGCTATCAAAAGTCTCTTTGTAAGATCTGGGTCCTAAATCCCATAATTCTTTGATAAAAGAAGTATTACCAGTCCATTTTCTGAAGTGAAAGGTACAGGAGGAATGAAAGAAAGCAATCAGTGGAGATCCTAATAGGCTAAGTGCATGTGTAGTGGGAAGGCAGGGACGGGCAGGGGAGGCCAGGGAAAGGCATCCTTTGTTGTGAAAGAGAATTAATCTGCTTCTGATGTATGATTATGTCAGCTGAGAGCAGAAAGGGTCAGATCCTGCACTTGCCTGTGGCATGTCCCAGCTTGCCTGCCCTACAGTCCCTCTGGCAGAGAGCAGAACCTGGCCCCACATCCATCTCCTGTGTCTGCATTTGGGTGTCTGCAGGAAAGCTGGGAGCAGTTTGTGATGATGCTTGGCATGGGTGCTTCTTCAGTGCCTCTGTGGAGCACTGACACCCTGGCAGAGCAGCAGTTAACGTGTCCAGACTGGGCAGCTACAGAGGTGCCTCCCTCTCAAACCTACAGCAGATCTGTAAAGATTCATAGAGCATGGTTATAGTTTATGAAAGAAAGGCAAAGAAATGGATAGTATTAAGAAGAAAGGTTAGGTTTTAAGTGAGATTTTATGGAGATTTGAGGGTCATGGGTGGAGTGGCAATGGGCCATTTCTTCCCAACACTGAGACCAGCAGGGTGAGGAAGAGCAGGTGGAAAGCAGGGCCAATGAGAAAAGAACAAGGGCTCTGAGGAGTCTCTCCTAGAGATTGGCTCCCATTTTTACACAGCGCTGGAGGGATTGCTGAGCTGTTCAGTGTGAAGTCACGAGGTGCCGTGAGGAACTTTGATGTGCAGTGGTTTCACGGCACCCACTCCTGTGTCTCCTTGGTGTACCATGAGTGCAGCTGATATCTTTACTCTCTCCTGCAAAGAAACACCAAGTGAGAGAGCATTCCCCATGTGAGCTCCTGAAGCCTTGCCACTGCACTGAGGGCAAGAGAACTTGGGTTTAAACTTTCCTAAGCAATCTGAGCTCAACCACACTTTCTCTGCTTTAACTCCTGCTACTTGTTTCAGTTATAAACCCCAGATAGAAGATGTCATCCCTTCTCCTGTGGTTCACATCTGCCAGGCCCTGCTGTTTGCCCTCAGAAGGGTCGGTGCAGACATCCTCTTCCATCCTGAGTCACCACTCTTGGCCGTAGTCTCACCCCAGTTTCTCTTGCTGGACAGAAGAAGCTGAGAACTGAACTGACAAAGCTCTGGGAAAGGCTGGCTGACCCAAACCTGGCTAGTTTGGGTTCACTGAACTGCCCATTAGCTGTGGCACTGAGACCACGCTCCTGTTCAAGCTACTCCCTGCCTGACAGCCCACACATGGAGGCAGCAGGCAGCCATCCTGTCCTTCCCTTCCTGACATCGATCAGGGGTACAGTTCAGCTGTAGAGGAGGTGGCTACATGCCGCTAAGCCATGCCACAAAGCTGCTCTGAGCTGCCAATAATCTAATTCATTAAGGGCTTTGAATCCTGAAAAGGAGTATGTTAGGTACATGCAAAGCATCTGCATTGTCACTGTGATTAGGGCAATGGAGGTGGGGGAAAGGGAAAGGAGGGAAGATACAACTTCTCCGCTTTCAGCAGAAAATGAATCAATTTTCACAGAGTTCTGGCACAACCAAAGGCTGTGCTATCATTAAAAATGATTTTTTATTAAGCTGAACTCTCTCCTCTCTCATATTGTATGATATGACAGTTCTCTTTGATGGGAAAGCTTTCATTTGGCCAGAGAAAGGGGATAATTTGCTTCTTTTAAGGAGTTAATCCTCTGGTCCATTTCTGGGCTGGTAACAGCTATCCTCCCCCTTCCTTGGATGGGAGGCTGCAGCACAATGGAGATCATAAACCACCTCAAATCTACGCCCGAGATGGAGAAATCAGATTTCCTTCTCCAGTCATTTTTGTGGGATTAGCTAAATCTTAGATCCACACTAACCCTTCACAAAGCTGCCAAGATTAGTTAGAATTTATTTTATTCACAGGGGGGTTTATGGCTTTCTTTCCAAAGGGATTATATCTCTCTCTATATATATATATATTTGAGGTGGCTTCAGTCATAAAGCAGGTAGGTTAGGAGGAGAAAAGGTGCATGTGTATAAAATCAAAACTTGGCTGCAAGAATGACAGTCATTTGAAATGCCAAGACAAAGCAGCGAGTCTGGATGGCTGCACCAGTCCAGTTTAAAAGCTATATAAGCTGTCTTTTTCCTTGTGAGACCCCACTCCAGAGTTAGCACACGGAGAGCAAACCCCACTCAGGCCGAGCTGCCCACTCCTGCAGCCGCTGCTGCCAGCAGAGGATGTCTTTGGAGCCAGCGTCAGACGTTGATGCTGGCAGGAGAGGCCTCAAGAAGCCGTGTTCGTTCAGCATCGAGGACATCCTCTCCAGCCCAGCAAAGAAGAGCCCCCAGGTCCTGGTCCCTCTGTATCTCCAGAGCATCTTGGGCAGCGCACCCAAGGGGCTGTGTGAGCTGGAGACCATCCCAGCCAGCTCCCTGCAGGAGGAGGAGGAGGAGGAAGAAGAGCTGGAAGGGACAGGCTGCAACTGCTGCTGCTGTTCTCACACGAGTGCCCGTTCCCTGCAGGACTCTATGAGCTGGCTAGGTGAGTGTTTGCATTTACTTCACAGCATAGGGTTCATGGAGGGGTTGGTGACAGCACTGGAGGGAGGGGAAAACCTCCACTTCTGCCCTGCTACCACGGTGGTGTCAGATCCCAGCTCCAGGGAGCTGAGCTCCATTCTCAGCATGGCTCCCAGGAGCAGGCACGTCTATCTGCAATCCCACCAGGGTTTTAAAAGCAGCAGATGCTATTTATTACTGGATATTCCTGGTTTAGTGTAAAATACTTGAGAGGATGATGCTTCTAGGGGAGTTTTCTGTGGAGTGTAGGGCCTCACGGTTATGCTGCACGTGTGTGGAGCTGTGTCTGTGCTTCCCGACAACACCTGGGGAAACAGATTTATCTGTCAAAGAAAAGAGGTGTTGGCTGTATCTAGGGAGAAAAAAAAAAAAAAGAAGAAAAAAAAAGGGGGAAAAAAGTGGCAAATCCTTAAAAGTGCAGTTCAAGAGCATCCTGAAAGCTCAGAAATCCTTCATCTCAGGACTGAAGCAAAGCTCCTCTCTAGGGTGTGAGTTTCCAGCTCTTCTGTGTAAACAAAGTAAACCCAACCAGTGCTCTCCACCTGCACACTTCTCCCAAAGTGGTGCCCTAAGCCCTTTCCTCACTTGCATGGTGATCACAGCTGGTGACCCACACCAGCTGGCCGGCTGCCTCCGTCCACACAACGTGTGCCTGAGCTGCCTTGAGCAAGGATGGGTGTTTCAGCCACCCGACCCTAACACTGCCACTGTGCCTCTCTGCTTGCAGATGCCCGGTTGCCCTGGCCCATGCGGCTCTTCCACTCGGCAGTCAGGGTCTGTAAGGGTCCGCAGGGAAACCCGAGCGAGGGACAGACCTTGCACCAGATGCAGCGCCGGACGCGCCGGCATCGCACCATATTCACTGAGGACCAGCTGCAGGCCCTGGAGACACTTTTCCATCAGAACCAGTACCCGGACGTCATCACCCGGGAGCACCTGGCAAACCGCATCCACCTCAAGGAGGAGAGGGTAGAGGTGAGACTGTGTGTGCTGCTCTTTGCTGCAGGCTCCCCAGTAACACAGCCCAGGGCATTGCATGATCTGCTTCAGGAGCTGCAGACACAGGTCCCCACTTTAAAAACCATTATTGGGTGCTGGACAGAGCACGGGTTAGGTTGGGAAAGCAATGGGAGGGTGTAAAGCAGCTGTGCTGGATTTGTTCTGGTATCTCATCCCATAAGCTCACACATCCCCTTTCTCCTTGAATCACCTGTGCACACACACAGACATGCCCAGTTCTGCTCATCCCCTGCACCCAAGTGCATGTTTGTTATTTATGTGATCTGAGTTTGCCGTGGAAGGTCCCGTTTCCCTTGTGCCCTGTGTTTGAGTAGGGTTGCAGGGGAGGGACTCCCTCCATTTTATATCAAAACTTCTATATTGAGAAACATACTATAGTGTCCTAACACTTAGGTTATCCAGTCCAGGAGTGTATCTGCCTGCCCTGCTCTGAGTAACACATGAAATGCAAAAGTCTTTTCCTTGTTTTGCCCTTTCTAGGTTTGGTTTAAAAACCGTCGGGCCAAGTGGCGGCATCAGAAGAGAGCATCTGCTTCAGCACTGATCCTTCAGCGCGCTCAGCAGCCCCCTGAGGACAGCTGTTAGTGCTCACAAGCTGCATCTCAGCACACAGATGCCCATAGCTGACAGGTTTGGGGGTGGGGGAAAGGGATAACCTGAGGAGGACTAGCAAAGCAAAAGAGAATCTCTGCGGTTCCCAGAGGAGGAGGACGGGTAGAAGCAGACATGGCACTTTCACATACCAGTTTCTGTTCCAAACCTAGTTCATGTGGCAAATAACTCATCAGGTGTGACCCTCAGATGCTTCAGCAGATACCTCTGACAGAAGCCCATGCAGGGGACAGAGCTGCACCAGTGCTAAATGTATATGTGTGCTGCAAGAGAAGGGGAAACTCCTCTTCTTGTCTTTGTTCTGTGCAAGTAATGTTTGTGCTTATTTTACCACTGTAGATTTGCAAAACATCCTGCAAATTAATGTTTCTTATTTACAGCATCTTGACAGCATCTAGAATTACTTTTTGGGTTGAGCTTACTGAGCAGGTGATTTGTTCCTTAACAAGTAACACAGGATTTCCCCTGCAGCCCATGGGAAAGGTAAAGAGTGCATCTGCTGCAGGGAGAGGAGCAGGTGCAGTGAGCATGCAGCTCACCTCCACAGCCAGCCCGTGCTGGCTCCCTGTCAGCACAAGCAGTGTCCATGTCCCTGGCAGGGACAAAGAGAAACCACATCCCGTAAAGCAGGGAGGTAAATCAAACTGTCCCGTCACCTCTGTACGTGCAGGACCCTGGCCGTGCCTGACAGAGATGTTGAACCGTAACCGTGCCTGACAGAGGTGCTAGACCTTGGCTGTGCCTGACAGCGGTGCCTGGCTGCTGCTGGGTCTTCGCTTGCTTCACCTGTGCTTGCTTCAGCTTCAGCTAAAACATCCAACACAGAGATGTCAACTATCTTGAGACATCCAGCGTGTAGATGTAGGCTCGGACTAAAGGCTGCTGTGAAATGAGTTCTACCAATAAACTGATAGTGCACAGCCTCTGGACTGAAGGGATGTCAAGACAATGACCAGCAGAAGGTCCTGAGGACCCGCACAGCCCCCGTTTGTGCTCAGGAGCACGTTAGGCCCCTATGTGAACGAGGTCTGAGAAAATAACGAGCGGGCACACAGTGAGCTGTGTGTGGGTCACGGCGCTGCGGAGCGAGCTCCGTGCACGCAGCGCCCGCCTTCCCACGCTCCGCTCGGGGCCCGCGGGAGCGCTCCCGGCGCGGCTGCCACGGGCTCGGCGAGCGCAGCGCTGCGGGCAGCGGGACCGCACGTGCCAAACGCGCCGGCTGCGCCCCGCCCGCACCGGCAGNNCCCCGCCGCCCCCGCTCCTGCCCCCGCCCCGGGCACGGCCGTGGCGACGGGGAAGGAGCTGACCCCGCCGGCCCCGAAGCACGCGAAGAATATCCTGGATGAGGAGGCGTACATCGAGGTAGGCCCGTGGGCCCGGCCGCGGGGGCAGAGCCCGGCGCCGCTGCCCTGACGCCTGTGCTGAGCGGCTCCGGGCCGGGCCGGGGGCAGAGGGAGCGCTGGCGCCGGCCCTTGGGCGCTGCAGCTCCTGCGGACTCCGCCATCGTCCCCTTGGAGCGCGGTCAACTATCTTGAGACATCCAGCGTGTAGATGTAGGCTCGGACTAAAGGCTGCTGTGAAATGAGTTCTACCAATAAACTGATAGTGCACAGCCTCTGGACTGAAGGGATGTCAAGACAATGACCAGCAGAAGGTCCTGAGGACCCGCACAGCCCCCGTTTGTGCTCAGGAGCACGTTAGGCCCCTATGTGAACGAGGTCTGAGAAAATAACGAGCGGGCACACAGTGAGCTGTGTGTGGGTCACGGCGCTGCGGAGCGAGCTCCGTGCACGCAGCGCCCGCCTTCCCACGCTCCGCTCGGGGCCCGCGGGAGCGCTCCCGGCGCGGCTGCCACGGGCTCGGCGAGCGCAGCGCTGCGGGCAGCGGGACCGCACGTGCCAAACGCGCCGGCTGCGCCCCGCCCGCACCGGCAGGGCCGGGCTGCGGCTCCCCAGGCTGCCCCCGGCTCCCTGCCCCCGGCTCCCTGCTCCCGGTCCTCCCGCCGACAGGGGGCGCGCTGCGCGAGAAGTGACGTTGCCCGTGGCGCGGCCGCGCGGCGTCGCAGCGCGTCGCGTAGGTGACGCCTTGAGGCGGGTGCGGGCGGGTGGTGCCTGCCCGCCGCCCGGCGCCATGGACGCGTCCCCCGCTGNCCGAGCCGAGCCGAGCCGAGCCGGCGCCCGGAGGTGGCCCCAGTGCAGCCTGGCAGCTGTCTCTGCTTGTTTGTTTGTAGAGCTTGGAGAAAATCATTCAGCGAGACTTCTTTCCTGATGTGGAGAAGCTGCGAGCGCAGAAGCAATATCTGGAGGCTGAAGAAAACGGTGACTTGGAGAAAATGAGACAAATTGCTATCAAGTTTGGCTCCTCCTTGAGCAAATCGTCGAGGGACACACCTGCACCCTGTAAGAACCAGCTCGGTGGGGTGCCAGGGTTTTGTATCTAATATTAGTGCACTGGATTATTTCACACTGCACAGGCAGTGCTTGTGTTAAACATTCATGGTAGACACTGTGTGGGAATTAGTACACCAGACTGGTCAGTGGCCACTGTCTGGTGGCTGGTGCTGAACTTCTCTTTGATAGTGTCTCTTAGTTCCTTCAGGAGGGATGGGTTTTGGGAGAAACAGCTGTTGAATAGCCATTCCTCATAGGCATCTTTTGCCAAGCTCCTACTCCCTAGGGAATGTTACACATTCGAGTGTGCAATATTATAGTATCAGAAACTCTTGTGCTGTGTTTGGAATCCTTATTGTGGTTTTAGGGTCCTTGTTGCATCTACATTCATGCGAGATTTTCATGTATTGAGGACAGAAGGTGTTGGAAGCTCATGATTATCAGAGTTGCAGACAGCTAATGTTTTGCTGGATGTTTGCTTTCATTTCAGATTCAGGTCTCTCTTATACTAAAGCCCAGTCCCTGTCAGAGCTCTTGCAGTGGGTTTTGGGTAACTAGCTTCCTTGCGGTAAAGGGTATGTGTCATCAAGTGTATTTCCTTCCACCCCTGCTGTAGGTGCTGGCCCTGGCCCAGGTTAAGATTGTTATGGTGCAGCTGTTATGTGTTGGGCTGTGGCTCTCCTGCAATTTTTTTTACAGCAGGAGAAAAAGAAATGTCTTAAATGAGAGAGAAGTCTTGTCTAGGGATTGGGACAGAGTTGAATAGTCTCTTCACAACCTTTTAATTAAAAACTGTTGTTCTCTAAATGTGTCTTCTATGACTTGTTTGGCAGGTCACTCTTACTGTGGCGGAAGATGTCACAGCAAGTGTCCTGTTCTGTGCACTGGTAACCATATGAACTCTTTTTTTCCTGTCACAGATGTTACTCCAGCAACATTTGAAACCCCAGAAGTGCATCCAGGTGGCCCTCCACTGGGGCAGAAATCCAAAGCTAGCATCAAAGCTGCAGAGGAAGGTAGGATAATGATGTTTCTCTAGATTATATTGTTTTGCTTTCTTCAGCAAAAGGAAAATACCTGCTTTGCTCTGCCTCCTGTAAGGATGTTTTATATTTAGCAGATGTTTAAGCAGTTTCCTTTAACTTTCTAATAGGTGAAAATGACCCCACGCTGAAGCTGAACTTAATATAATGTTTTACATCATATGCGTGAATTCTCAATTTTGGGTTTCTCCATAACTGTGTAAATACTTAACTTAGTTGTCTCTTTGATGGCAATACGTCTTTCCTATGTCACCTGGAATTCTGTAAGGAAGCAAAGAATGCAGAGGCAAAGCTGTTCATACAGGATATCTAAAATATCTGCTAGCAGCTGGCCACTTGTGCATTTTCCCTTCAACACAAACATCTATAAATGCTGCAAAATGTTTCACGTGCAAGTTCGTTATAGATTTCCCAAAGAAGAATTCATTACTGTACCACTCTCTGTGTGCATATATATGCATTTATCAACCTTCATATCCATTGTTAATGGGTCTGTAGAAGGCTTGCTGTCAGAAGGGATTAAGAGTTATTTATAGCCTGCTCAGAGGAAGGGAGCTATTAACCTGTACTCAGGCTTCTTCCTCTCTCATATTAGGAGAAGCAGAAAAAGATGCACTTCCCAGTCTGGACAGCTTCTTAGCAAAACACACAAGTGAAGATAATGCTTCATTTGAGCAGATCATGGAAGTGGCCAAAGAAAAGGAGAAAGTCAAGCATGCTTGGCTCTACAGTGCAGAAGAAGAGTATGCCCAGGTGGGGAAACAGCTCAGCTCTATCTCTGTCCTTTTAAAATGACACAGCAGGGAAATACCATTTCACTGTCTTTCTTTCTTGTCTGACTGAAGAGAACGTTATCTTACCTTCTGCTTTTGAATCTTGCTGTAAATACAGATGAGAAATCGTTGGCTGTGAGCATGGGGCTATGCCATTAGACTGTTGAATTACACATATTTTTGAGTAAGAATAGAAAGGTTTTGATTCTGAATAGTAGGTGCATGGGATGTTCACATATAAATCTGACTAAGCCCAAGTTTCCTGAGTCCTGTGACAGCTCACTGCTTCTTGGTGCAGTCTTGGTTCTCCCCCGTCGGTAACACATGAGCAGTGGGGACACAGTTGCTGGGGATGCATTGCTCTAAGTGCAAGTATTACTGTTCTTGGCAGTCTCTTCCATAAGCAGCAATAGCTAGGAGAGCAGCTAGGAGCAGTTCTTGTTTTTTTGGTCTGTCAGCCCTTGATTATTTGTGGTTAGATTATTGGTCTAGATTAGATTAGATTGTTCTTTCTTATTTCTGATATCAGTAATAGACCATTCAGCTGTTGGAGTACCGTACCCAGTGTGGCTGGCTGTGCTGCCTTCCCCAGCTGGCTTCTGGGAGCTGCTCTGGGGCTGCCATCAGCTGACACTGTTGTCAGCTGTGTCAGTGACAGATGTGAGCTCACTGCCTTTTATTGAGGTTTGGCACTGTCACAAGAGCATTAAGTGCTTCTGTTGTGAGTGTTATGTTTACATCCCAGCTAATGTAAACCCTTGGTGTCTGTTACAACAAAAATGCCCTCTGTGGCTCCTCATGGATCTTCTTTGCTCAAGTGCTTCCATCCAGAATGAAAGGAGATAGCAGGAGATGTAGTTTTAAGAGGCAGCAGGAGAACATTCCAAAAGCACAGAGGTTGTTTTGGGTCAAGGTGAAGTTGCTGGAGCTGCTCTTTTGCTGATGTTGTGTGCCTTCTGGTCAGCTAGCCCTCTGTTCAGACCTTCCATTTCCTTGCACAGCAGTCTGTTTGTGTAGGAAGACACCTTCATTACTCCTCCTTGAGCCTCTTCAGTAATTATACGGCCATTTAAATGAATGTGGCTGGGACCTATTAAAGACAACATCAGTTGATGTCTTTTAATAGCTTCCGGCAGTAATGATCTAATTTAATTAGCATGACAATTTAAAAATGGACTAACTTACCAGTGGCTGACTGCATTCTTTTAGTTTCTTTTTGGCATCAGTGATACTAGTGTGCTGGTAAGAGCATGCAGGTAATCTTGTAGCTAGGCCAAATGCTTCCATACCTGTACTGTCTATGGAAATGGTTGAAAAGTCTCTTAAGTGTTGAAAAAGTATCTGTTCTTTTGTTATTCCTTGTCTCAGCTCATCCAGTGTGCAGGACTCTAGAATGGTACAAATATTCTCCCATGGTTTTATACCACCTGCCCTTCTATGTGCCACATGTTGCTCTTCCCTCAGCAATGAATGCTTCATTTGAATTTTGATTAGTAGATAGAGAAAAAACAGAAGACATTTGAACCATCACAAGTGTTGTCACAAGATGGAATAAACAAAGCCATAGCCTTCCTGAGAAGCTAATTCTTTACTTCTTGTTTGATTTTATACCAGAACTGCATCCTGGGAACAGGATAGTTTCTCAAATGTTACTTACCAGAGAGAGAGGGTGCTTGTGCCATGCCAGATGGAAGCATGCTAGGGCAGGCAACTGTGCAGTTAATTGAGCTCTTAGAGTTGTGTATGGCTGAGTAAAAGATTGCAAGAGTGTGTTTAGGACCTGATTTTTTTTTCCCATTTATTTATTTGTTGGTTTTACCTATTGTGCTTTCAGCGGCGAAATGAGAACCTGGCACTTCCTTCAGCAGAGCTGCAGGCTCTGGAGAATGTCAAAGCTGGGCTGGAGACACGGGAGTACACGGCTTGGAACACTCTCATGTATTATCCAACAGGTGAGGTGTGCAGGTTCAGCAGGAGAGGTGTTGGTTCTAAGTGGGTTGACTCCAAACAATGCTTACAGCATTTCTGTAGATGGCTGAGCAGCCCTTACTGGTAACACTGTGCTTATTCTTCTGTGAAGCTCACATATGTGGTTGGTTTTAAAAGTCTGATGTGGGATTGGTTTTTATTTTTTCCTCTCTTTGGACCTTGCTCCTTTGCAAAGTTTAGTATAGAAGCATTTGTCTTCAGGAGTCAGAGCTCTTTCCTGTTTGATCTATCTTATTTATGAGCGCTGTCTTGTCATCTTTATTTGTCCTTTTCTTCTGCTGAAAGGCAAATCCTTGGGCTTATTGGGCTTTTGATTGCTCTAGAAAACTGCATCATATTGTAACCACAGTTTTCTTTTCGGATACAAATGTACAATTGATAGCTTTTGCAAACCAGTGAAGCAGAGAAAAGAAAACTTTGACTGCTTTCTTGAGAAAAAATCTGATCTTACTGTATAGATTGCAGGTGTTAGAAGTCAGTGCAAGTTTTGGTTTAGGTTGCTAGAGATACACATTGCACTTCCTGATGGATTCTGTGCTGTGTAGGAACGTTTGGCAGTTGTCATGTTGGTCAGGAGTTTTAGTGCATGCTGCCTAGTGTTACCTGAGCTCTTTCTTAAGAGCTGTCTTGCTTTTCAAGGTGTACCTGATAAGGATGATGTGTTTAAGAAGCCCAGGGAAGTTGTCCATCGAAACACCCGTTTTGTGAAGGACCCTTTTAGCCAAGCCGTGAGCAAATCACAGCTCCAACAAGCTGCAGCCCTCAATGCTCAGGTTGGATAATTTTACTACTTCTGACTTGTTGGACTCTGCCCACGGGAGTTGTTCATCAACCAGGGCAGCAGTGTGTGTGCTAGATCCAGCTGACTTGCACCTGTCTCCACATCAGTAGCATTACCTCTTCTTTTTCAGTACAAACAAGGCAAAGTGGGACCAGATGGGAAAGAACTGATATCCCAAGAGTCTCCAAAAGTGAATGGATATGGGTTTGTGGCGACCCCCTCTCCTGCCCCTGGTAAGAAGCCTTTCTGTGTTTTCCTGATGTAAGAGAATTGCTACTGCACTTACGTTGATGTTCTGTCAGTTCAACACTCATTTATGCTTTGATGAATTTGCTGCCTTTCATCATTTTCTTTTCTGGATTCTTTGTGGTGAACAAGCAACCGAATATCTTGCATGAGAGTGACTTTTACAATGTGTTTTTAGGTGTGAATGAGTCTCCTTTTATGACGTGGGGTGAAATTGAAAGCACCCCTTTGCGTCTGGAAGGGTCAGAAACACCGTATGTGGACAGAACGCCTGGACCAGCCTTCAAGGTATTTCACATCAGTTGTTAGTGTGACATTCTTTTGGTAGGGGAAGAAATAAGGGGAAAGCAAGTGAATAACTAGTAGATTAGAAATATTGTGGGAGTGTGACACATCTCTGATTGTGGTCCCAGTCCTTGAGACCAATAATCTCGGTTGTGCTTTCAGGGTGAAGGTGGACATGAGGTGGAACACACACTGTTGGCAGTAGAGTGAGACTCAATATTTGATGAAGGGCCCAGATAGAGGGACTTTAAGAGGAAGCTGAAGAGATGCGTAGTTTATCTGATTTTTAATGTATGAATGAGTATGATTTGTAGGGTGTACAATTTGTAAGATTTCGTAGGATGTACAATTTGTAAGATTTCTCTCTGTCTTGATCCACTGTCTGTCACAGCCTGAAGCAGATCTGTCACCTGAGAGTGGAAAAGGCGCTTTGGCTTTGCTAATGGCAAAATATATCACCCTGCATGCCACCTGCCTCCTGCTGGTGTTGCTGGATGTGAGCTGTCTGAGACTTAACTTTAGGAAGGGTATAATTTGCTTTGTGTGCCTCTGTTTTGTCAGACTCCGAGGCCCTTGACTGGTTCTCCTGCTGTTTAGTAATGTTTGTGTTTGCCTGAGATCTGGCTGGCTGCAGGCCAGACTAGGCAAGACACAGGTGACATTGTCTAGGAGAAACAGCAGAAGGAAATGCCAGAGGTAATGGCTACTTCCTTGACTGAACTGGTTTTACTATTTTTATTACTTGCTAAGGCAGGCTGAAGGTATCTCTGTGTGTTCTCTGGCTTTTATATAGCAGCAGAGAAGTGTGGGTTGACCCCACTTGTACCCTCTGCAGTGACTTGTGTCACTTATACGAGTGCTTTGGTGAATAAACTGTGTGATGCATTTATAGATCCTGGAGCCTGGGCGTCGGGAGAGGTTGGGACTCAAGATGGCCAATGAAGTGGCAGCTAAAAACCGAGCAAAGAAGCAGGAAGCACTTCGAAAGGTGACAGAAAACTTGGCCAGGTGAGACTTCTGTTGTGACAGTAAAACTGGGAATGGGTGCTTTCTCATGAGATTTAAATGAACACATGTAGAAAGGGAGGAATGATCAGAGTACTGGAAGAAGGAAGAGATACAGTCAAACTAGAAGTCATTAGAAATTAAACAACTGAATGCCTGAGGGAAGGTGGCTGGTGGCTGTCCCTGGTTCTCCCTCTTGTTAGCATTGCTGTTCTGCCCTACAGCCACCCAGCACTGCATCTGGAGCAGTGTGTGGCCTCCTTGCAATGAGAGCACGTAAGGCTTGCTTGGCTGGGTCACAGGAAGGACGGCACAGCCTCAAAGGAACAGACATGGTACTGCTCAGGTTTAGGAGGGACACAGAAGGTTCCTTTGTTACTTGTCTCTCTGGAGAGGCAGGCTGCATTAACATTTTGCAGTCAGTGAGTCTGCTCTGTGGGGAGAGTGGACACCAAGCTCACCTGTGGAAGCATTGATGCTTTTCCTGATAAATGGCAGATTTTTACTGTAAAATTATTTAAAACTGTTTATTCTGTTCCAGCCTCACTCCAAAAGGACTAAGCCCAGCAATGTCACCAGCTTTGCAAAGACTAGTTAACAGGACTGCAAGTAAATACACCGATAAAGCCCTGCGAGCCAGCTATACTCCTTCTCCAGCCCACACAGGAACCCCTGGTTACAAGACCCCAGCAAGTGGGTCTCATACACCCACAAACACCCCACAATCCAGGACAGTATCTCAGACACCAGTGTCTCAGGATACCACGTCGATTACAGACAATTTACTGCAGCTTCCTAAAAGAAGGAAAGTATCTATCTGACTTCTTCTGAATATTCCAGTCACCAGCAAGAACCGGTTCTGCTCAGCTGTCTGCAAACTGGATGTTGTGAGCTATCAGTAGGAAGGGGTGTCTAGATACAACTGCCACAATGGCGACCAGCAGCTCCAAGATCTGGGACCAGCACTACTCTAGACTATATAGATAAATAGCCTGTGATGTGCTTTTTGGAAGCAGTGTCTTCTGCTGTGATATAACTTCTCTCCAGACTGCACAGGTGAGATGCACAAGGCTGCTGTAGCAAAAGGAGGCTTCCTGCTATGGCAGAGGTGATTCTGGACTCTGGGAAAATGTGGATAACTCTTTAAAATCTGTTTCTCTTTTTAAGATGCCCATGCATTGAAATGTTTCTGTACAAATGTGTCTATTTATGTGGTATACCTTCCTAAAACGTTGAACTGGACTTTCTTTCAGCTTGTCAAGCTGCCTTGGTTTTTGTCGTGGTTTGGCCCAGCCAGCACAGCAGCACCACGACAGTCTCTTGCTTGGTGCCCCCATTCACCCCCACCCTCGTTAGGATGGCGGAGGCCCCAGGGAAATGGGAGTAAAAAGATCAGCAAGGTTGTTGTGGATTAAGACAGGACAGAGAGGGCTCACTGCCAATTACAGTTCTGGGCAAAACAAACTCCACTTGACTTAGAGAGGAAAGTAGGAAAGTTTATTCTACAAGACACAGAATGGAATAAAAGCAAAAGGGAGTAGGATGATGAGAAAATTACAACCAGCACTTTAGGATCTCCCTCCCCTATCCCTCCTTTCTTCCCGGGCCCAGCTCACTGCTCCCAGATCTCTACCTCCTCCACCCACAACAGCTCAGGGGGGCAGGGAATGGGGGATGTGGTCAGTGTCACAGATGGGCTCTGCCGCTTCTGTCTGCTCAGATGAGGGTGACTCCTGGCATTCTTCCCCTGCTCCAACACGGGGTTCCTCCCCCGGAACACAGTTCTTAACAAACTTCTCTGGTGTGGGTTGTTCCCAGCAGCTGCGGCTGCTGCCCACACAGGGTCCCTCACACGGGATGCAGTTCTTGGTGAATATCTCTGGCGTGGATTCTTCACCACAGTTGCAATTTCTGCAGTTACAGAGTCCCNGCAGGGGGGTCTCTGCTCTGGTACACCTGCTCCTCTCTTTCATCACTGACCTTGGAGTCCGCATGGTCGTTTCTCTCACTGTTCCTACTCCTTGCACCACCACCAGCCAGAAGAAGAAGAAGAGACAGAAGAAGGAAGAAGCAGGAAGAAGATGGAGGAAAGCAACCTCCTCTTCCGGCTTCTTCTTAAAAATTGATCAAGGAGATGTCTAATTGGCTCAGCCCCAGCAGTGGGTCTGGCTCAGAGCTGGGGAGAGTTGCAAACAACTTCTTACAGGCGCCATATTTACAGCCCCATCCCCCTTACCAGAAAAGGCTGTCATGTCAAACCATGACAGTTTTGTGTTTTTAAGAAGAGGGTATACAATCATCCGTATATTGAGACACAGCCTAGAATTTGAGAGGGCTTGTCTTCATTTGGGGTTTAAAGTGATGCTCTGGAATGTACAGTGAGCTGGTTGAAAGAGTTGCTGTGTTATGAAAATGACGTGCATACAGTTTCAGACATCAGTTCACACTTTCTAATAACCTGCCCTTTTACTTGCTTAATTGAAAATGTAGTTGATCCTGTGTGAATTCTGCAGCCAGTGTAGTCAGAAACTTGAGAAACCAGAGTGTAAGAGCTGTCAAGTGTCAGCAGCAGTGAAAGAAACTTACCAATATGATCTGACAGGAACTTATCCCCACAAACCATGTCAGAGACAGGTTTTTTGAGAATCACAGTGTTAAGCTGTTTATTCACCTCAGCAGATGTGCTGTGTCTACTGTTGCTATACTTTGTAAAGCAAAAGATGAAAAGTATTGATGAACATTGACCCAGAGAAGCTGAAGGTGAGCACCAGCAGAGTTCACAAGTTAGACTAACTCAGTGATACTGCTAAAACCAGCCATCCTTAAGAGGATCCCAATTCCTTCTGTCCTTCCTCTTCTGCAGAATGGGGTTTGGCTTGCTGCTTGTGCTCAGGCTTGCTTTCACCCAGGCTTTGGGAACACTCATCCTCTTCTGCAACTGGCAGAGGCAAAGGGATCGTGGATTTTGGAGCCTGCAACCACGGGTATTCCAAAACTTCATCTATGCCCAACCTCTGAGACACACTGGCGTGGAGCAGGCAGTGAATGAGGTTCTTGCACTCCTTAGTCAAATGTTTTGACTTGGAGAAGTGAATCTTGTGTTGTTTCTGAGTAAGGACCATTTCCTTGACGTTGGAATCGTCAAATGGCATTAAAGCATAGACCATTGTGTACAGGATAATACCCAGACTCCACATGTCAGAGATCCTGGGGTCACAGGGAATGGCCTCCAGCACCTCAGGGGCTGTGTATGCAGGAGTACCACAGAACGTTTTGCTGAGAGTGATCCTTCTGTTTGCATCCCGAGTCAAGAATTTGGAGAAGCCAAAGTCTGACAGCTTAATGTTGAAACCTGCATCAAGAATGATGTTCTGGCATTTCAGATCCCTGCGAGCAACATCCAAGTTGTGGCCGTACTTGATGGCAGATGCCAACTGCTGGAACTTGCTGCGAGCCGTGTCCTCGTCCATAGCTCCTGCGGTCTGGATGTAGTTCAGGAGATCTCCCTTTTCCCCCAGCTCCATCACAATAAACAATTTCCCACCTGATGTTTCAAAAATCTCAAAGGCTTCGATGATGCAGGGGTGGCACAGACGCTTCAAGGCCTCTATTTCCCTGGGAAGACACCTTTCAAGGAAGTCCTGAGTGGTTTTCTTCTTGTTGATGATCTTGACAGCCACGTCAGGCTTCAGCTGCTCCGAGTAAGCGCATTTCACTTTGCCCTAAGAGCCTTTTCTTAGCGTCTTCTTCAGTCTGTAGCCTTTCCTTGCAAGCACAGCAGCATCCCCCATGGAGGCAGGGCTGTGGGCTGCCTTGGCTGGGGCTGGTGTGTGTTCCAGGTTGTGGCAGGTGCTATGCCCATGCACTAGTGACTGCCAGGATGCTGGTGCAGACGAACAGCCCAGCACTGGCCATTGTGATGTTACAAATGGTCTCTCCTGCACCAGCTGCTTGGAAGGACCTTTCAGTCCTACTGGATGACATCATCTAGGGCAGAACTTGACAGTAAGTGACTGAGAGACATCAGTTGTGCTCTGTCGTCTTCATAAAATTAGTTTTATTATGGGCTTTGCTAAGAGGATGGAAGTAGCTGACATGGTTTTGGTTTGTTCTTCCCTAAAATCACAGAATCACAGAATGGTAGGGTTGGAAGAAACCTTTAGGGATCATGTAGTCCACCCCACCCCCCGCCCCAAAGCAGGCAAACTAGACCAGGTCACAGGAACACATCCAGGTGGGTTTTGAAGACCTCCAGAGAAGGAGACTCCACAACCCAAAGTCACATGCTAGGTGAAATTTTGCCTGTGGTCTTTTTGTGTGCCTCAGGTGACCTTTCAAGCCTTGTGTAGGCTGGCTTCTGGCAGACAGTGGCCTTGCTCCTCATGGGCCAGCTTTCCTCCAAAGGGAAGGTTCCCCCTTCCCACGGCAAACTCTGGAAGCAAACCAAACATAGCTTTATTTTTACACAACAGTCATACAATTGGAATTGGGAATTTTATATCCAGTCTCAATCAGGATAAAAAATATGTTTACACAGTATGTGTTTTGTTGAGGTAATGGGTTAGAGTAACATTTGCTATACAGTACTGTAGCTACCACTTCATTGAATGAGGAGCTCAAAGCTCACTCAAGGATTACTTAATTCATAGAGATTACTTATTTCATAGGGATTGATGTTACCCAATATTGTCAATCAATATTGATGCCAGAGGGTGATTCTCTTTCACTCAGCCCCAGAGGGTAACCTTGAGAGGCATCCCCACTCAAGGAAGGAATTTTCAGACATACTCCAAGTGTGCAGGAATCCTTTCCCCTCAGAAATGGGACTGGGCTTTTTATAAAGTGACTGACTGTCAGTTATCTGTTGATGAAACTGCTGTTATCTCCAGAAACATCTGTTTCACATCCTACTTTGGGAGTTTTCTTATCTCCTCAAGTAGTTGAGATAGTAGTTGATAGTAGTTGAGTCAGGCTGGTCTGTAACAGCTTTTGCCACCAAAGGCAGTGTGACCTTCAGCTTGTGGTTTTTCTGTCAGGCAGAGTGCCCTGCTACAGATGGGATGTTGCTTCTATTGTCTTCACCAGGGCAGTCCTCAAGAACTGTCGAGATTTTTTTCTTGGCTGATTTTATGGGCTTTGCAGCTGGCTTTTTATTAAGCCCCTACTCAGTGGAGTAGTTCTGACTTCCAGCCTCTGGTCTTCACACCAACACCTTCCTCAGAAGGGCTCTGAGGATTACTGTTTTGCATGTTGATTGCTTTACTTTCATTAGCCTCTGGGGCTTTTTGCTTTGCATCGATTTCAGCTTTCTCAGTTTCACTTTTACAGCTGTTAAGTGTGATTCCAAGAATTGATAACATGGATGATCACAACACAGGGGTCCGGGACAGTTCTCCTTCACCCACTGCACTCCCTTCCACCCACTGCCACTTCCCTGGCATGGGGAAACGAGGTCTGCCTTTCCTTAGCCCTGGCTTTTGTCCTAAGGAGCCTGTGCTCTGCTCTCACGGAAAAGGCATCTTAGGGCATGCATTTATACATCATTGTGTATGGGGTAATGCCTAGGCCTTGGGTGACATGAGCTTGGGGTGGATAAGGAATGTCCTGGATTAGTCTGGGGTTAGCATGTGCAGCTGGGCTGCAGAAGCTAGGCCAAGAGCAGCCTCCCACCACAGCGTCCCTTGGGAGGAACACAGCCAGGGAGTTTGATGCTTGTACCTTTGTGCTGGAGTATGTCATGCTCCAGGTCCCTATGGACACTTGGATTGTGACAGCATTTCCTGGCACACAAGAGTTGGCAAAATGGGGTTTGGCCTAAATCTTCAAACAGCCCCTGCTGCTTGTGACACACTCCAGCAGGTCAGTGAGCACATCCCCAGGCCCATGTTCCTGGCCACCAAACCATCCTGGGGCCCTCCAAGGCTCACAGCTCACACTTGCACTATCTCAGCTCTCGGGAGCAACTGCCCTTGGTGGACACCAATTTCCATCACCACATTAAACTTCACATTTAGTTTTAGAAAATCATGTCCCTGCTGCTGCTAAGCTGAGCATGGCAGCAGCTCCTGCAGGAGCCCCCATCTCCCTGCCTGCAGGTTGGCAGCTAAGGCCCAGCCTGGTCATTGGCAGAGGAGAAGCAGCAATGTGAAAGCAGAAGTATCTGTACATCCATCGGGAGTCCTCCTGAGACAGGTTTGCTGCTGAGTGCAGGGAGTGTGTAAGACTGGGTTGAAGGGGTCCTTACTGGAATTCCAATGTTCTGTTTGAAAACTTCAGATTGTAGCACAAAGGGGGAAAATACTTCGTTGTAAACATTTTCAAAAGTATAGAAAGTTCCCCATCTGTGACTCTGAAAAGGGTTTTACTGAAGAGTTGGAACTCAGCAAAGTGCTGTCTCTGCTGACCCCAGCAGCCAGCATGCCCAGCCCCTGGCCAAGCCCGTGCCCCAGCGCTGCTCAGACACTGCTGCTTCACTTCCAGTCTTCGCAGGAAATTCCAGCTCCATCTGGGAAGTGGGTGCTAAAGGTAAAATTGCCTTTTGATCACAAACGCCACTTGGGCTGACTCTCAGGCTAAACTGTCCACAACAAGAGAGCTGTGGCACTGGGGCTTGTGCCTCTCCCCCAGGCTGGGCTCCCCGGCAGGGACAGCCACCACCCTGCCCAGCCTCATGTGCAGCAACACCCAAGGTCAAATTCCTGAAGGCATCTGTCATTTGCAGGGCCATTAACAACGATCTGAGCTGCATAATCTGTTTTCTTTATGCATTTCCTCTCTGGCTGGGCCTGGAAGCGGGGAATGCAGTGTTTCCAGGAGCTATGGAAACACAGCTGGCTCCACCACTGCTGCAGAGCTGCTTCACCAGCCCAGGCTTCAGAGGCACCCCAGCACCGGGTGCTGCTGGTCCATGTCACCCACTGGGAAACCCCAGCACTTTGTGCCTGTGGCAGTGGGACAGGCAGGGTGACGGCTGGGAAGTCCTGCAGCAGCAGGGAAAGGCTATCACAGTGGGGATGGAGTGGACAGGGAAGGGCCACCCTGGGGAAAAGAGGAAGCTGAGTCTGTTATGGGAGGGATGGAGAAAGGCTCTCTGTTGGTGATGGAGGTGAGCAGAAAAGCACCCAGTGTGGCAATGAGGATGGTCTGTCCCCGAAGAGGTCATCTCAGAGGACTGAGAAAACAGGGCACGGCCATCCTGGGGAGACAGGGGGACTGGGGATGCCGTCTCAGTGGGGATACAATGGACTAGTAGAGGCCATCCCAGGGGTATGGTGGTGGAAGGCAATGACCATCCCAGGGGACCCAGGCGACCTGCCAGTGCTGTTCCGGTGGGGACAGAAGGCAGCGGTGGAGGCCATTCTGGGGGGTAGAGAAGACAGGTGGAAGCCCCCCGCGCGGCGCAGCCCCGGAGCGGTGCAGCCCGCGATTGGTTCAGTCCCGGAGCGGTGCAGCCCCGGAGCGGTGCAGCCCCGGAGCGGCGCAGCCCCGGAGCGGCTCAGCCCGGAGCGGCTCAGCCCGGAG
>WBNH01000399.1:17171-73580 GCA_013401255.1 Urocolius indicus | reverse complement strand
CGCCACGCCGCTCCCGCCGCAGCCAGCGCCGCCGGCTCCCGCCGGGGCGGCGGCGGACGGGGCAGGGACAGAGCTCGGTGCGGACGGGGAGGCCCCGCGGGCGCGGCGGCGGCCCCTCCTCGCGGGTTTGTGGCGCTGCGCCGGGAGAGGATGAACGGAGGATAAATGGTGCCCAAGGCGGACAGCGGCACCTTCCTCCTTCTCTTCCTCCTGGTGCTGAGCATCACCGAGCCGCTGCGGCCAGGTAAGGGCGGCGGGGCCGGGGCAGCCGCTCCCCGCTCTCCAGCCTGCGGGCGGGTCCCGGGCCCGGAGCCGCGGCCGCGAGGGTCGCCGGGGGCTCCCCTGGGGCGGGACAGCGAGAGCGGCCGCGGGGCTGCGGCCGGCCGGGCCTCCAGCGGCGGCTGCGGAGGGGCCCCGGGAGCAGCCCAGCTCGGGAGCCGCCGTGGCCCGAGGCCGGGCGCCGGTTGAGCCTGAGCCGGTGGCATCTCTGCTGCTGCTTCACAGTTTGAAGAAGCGACGGGAACCGGCCGGGTCGTGGGGTGAAGCGTCGGCCCTGCTGCTGTCCGGCTGTGTAAAGGGGATAAATTGTTTGCGAGCTTGGGTAGAAAGCTGCGTAAGCCTACAGGTAGTCGGCGGTGGAGATGTGGCAGCGTGACTAAGTTGTCAGGTGCTTCTCCCTTACCTGCCTTGCTGTCGTGGTCCTTGGGGGTGCCAACAAAGCAAGACTGAAAAGCTCGCTTTCAGAGTGCCGTTTGCTCACGCCAGAAAGAGTGAAAAACCCCTGTTGCCTCTCGAGTCATGTGCCATCTTCCTAGTTCTGGTTTTGCTTCTTTTAAGGAAATAATTTAGCAGCAGAGTTTGTGTGGTAGCTGCTGAGCACGGTGCTTTAACAGGGTGAGATGATGAACTCAGGAGAAACGGTTTGCTGGTTGAAAATGACAGCGCTTTCCAGGCACTTTACTCAGCTGGGGTTTCCTTTTGGGTGTTAGCTCACTTGGAGCTTGGCAGAGCCTTCATATGTCTTGGGCTGCTCTTGCCAAAGAGCATCAATAGCCAAAGTGTCAGGCTGCCTGGAGTGGCTCTGCAGGTTTGGAAACTGTCCTCCCATGGCACTGTGCAACTACTCCTGGATGATACTCCCTTCTTTGTTAAACAGGAGAGAGTAGGAATGATGGTGTACTTTGAAATCCCTGCCTGCCCAGGGAGGTGCTGGAGTCACCGTCCCTGGAGGTGTTTAAGAGATGGGTGGATGTTGCACTTAGGGAAATGGTCTAGTGGTTGATAGCGCTGGGACAAAGGCTGGACTTGATCATAAAATTCTCTTGCAGCTGCAACGATTCTATGATTCTATGACCCAGACTAATAAACCATAACAGTGCTACTGAAACTGCATTTAAGGAAATTCCCAGTGCAGCAGAAACACAATTGGGTCAGTGTAGGTAGCCTTACTGAAATAACTGAGGTGCTGACTGCATTATGTGTGCCTTGTTGTTTTAGCTTGTTTTTTTTTGGTAATGCAACATGTATGTATGGCTTACACTGTGCTCTTAAGCAGCCCAAAGAGCCACCCGTGGAGCTGCTAACCTAGCAGTGTTAACAGCTAGAGACCTTTACGTGTGAGAAGATACTTTGTGAAACTCATGTCTGGCAGCTTTCTTTATAGCTGGCACCCAGAGCTGGTTGAAAAGGCTGAGCAGATTCATAACTGTGTACGAGTGGGCAGACGTGACCCTGAGCTCTCTTGGTGATGAGCATTGTATCCTCCTAGAAAATAGAGAATGGCATTTTCCATGTTGTGGCAGTTCGATATCAAATCTGTCAGCAGCTGATGCTTGAAGAAGATGAGTTTTTCACTGAAGTTTGTTTCTTTAAGGCAAATGATTTTTTTTTTTTTCCACTAGAAATTGAATATATCTACTTGAAAGGTTTGTGGTGCTGTAGCCACACTGGCAAGAAGCATCCTTCTTGTGAACAAAGCCATACTCCCACCTGCCCAAGGTTACACACCGCTGGCATCCAAACCTGCAGCGTTAGGGTTCCTCTGGAGCAACTCCATGTGCATTCCTCAAACTTTGCTCCAACCGTAGGTATTTTTGAACCTCTTGTGAAGTCATCCATCATCAGGATGTAGTGCTGCAGCTGGGATCGCCCAGCGTGAGGAGTTGCTGGATGCCCCGGGGAGCTGTGCGGCAGGGCTGTGCCGGGCTGGCCGGGAGGCTGCGGGTGCTGCCGTGGCTGAGCTGTCCATGGTGACGCCTCTTGCTTTCCCTTGGCTTCGGGGTGGCCTCGTGTCTTTCAGCCAATGTCATTTGCTTTGTAGCTTGCTTCGTTTAATGTCTTGAATCTGCTGTTTCAAATACGTCATCCGTTTAGCAGATTAAATAGTATGTGGGTTGCTCTTGAAACAAAAGATGTCAATAGGGAAAATCTGGCTCGTGTAAGTACAGAGGATGTGCAAAAAAGTCTCCTTTGTCTTTGCTGGGGAAGTGCATAGATTTCCTCAGAAAGAATGTTTGGATTTACAAGCTATTTTCTTAGCAGTGTTTTCTTTTCTTTTTGCTCCTTTAAACCTGTGTTTTGTAGCAAGTGTCTTACTGGTTTAGGAAGGATGCCTACAGCTTGCTTAGCTCCAAGTATAGACTTAAACTATCAAGTGAGTGCTGTAGAGTGCTGGGAGGTTTTGTGTACTCTGAGATGAATGTGTAGTCCCTTCACAATTCAGTCCCAGCGAATCAGGCGCCTCTTTGTACTTTCATGTTAATTTGACACTAGCTTTGTATCCATGTTCTTGCTGTGCTCTTCAGATAAATAAAACCTTCTTTTAAGCCTGCTCAACTGTAGTATCTTTTCAGGCAATCTAAAAGGCAGTGAGTTTACATGGACCTACTTTTCTTCTGGATTGAGGGTGAGATGGGTTTTAGTAAATTAGGAGAAAAATTCATTAGATGCTTTTGTCCTGATTTTTCCCATCTGGGTTTCACAACTGTGTTTTATGCTACTGCCATCACTAACCGTGTCAGGTACATCCAACACACTGTGACATCAGCCTTAGCTGTGGAAACTTGTGTTCCTGAAGGTACCACAGATTATTGTGTGTCTGTGGACTTTTAATGGTAATTTTGTGCCTTTGAGATTCACCACTTGAATTTTTTTTGTCTCAGTATTTTTCTGGGACAACTGAAAGCATCTGCTTCAGGTTATCTGACTAGCTGGCTGAAAGCTGCCGTCTTTATGTGAAGAAATAGTTCAGTGATGTGTTAGCTGAGTCACAATAAGCTATACTGGCACTGGCTTGGATTTATACCAAGTGTCTGAACACTAGTGCGTTTCTGTAGGTTTTTTAAAGACCATTGGAGGTGTAAATTGTTATGAATTTAGTTTTACATATTTGAGACCATATAAACAGTTCCTGTTTCTGTTAACATCCCACTGCACAGATGGAGAGCAAAAGTTCTGGTGTCTCTATGTAACACTGGGAACTTAAAGAGTCTGGGACAATCAGAACAACATTTTTCAGAACAGTGTTTAGGGGATTAATTAAGATCATCATTGCTAAAGACAATAACATGTTTTCATATTTCTCTAACAAGATACTGCTGCTTAAACATGGTCAGGCTTTATATTGGATTTTGTAATAGTGGTTTAGTACAGAGCCTTGTGAATGTAGGTCATCAGGCTTTCTTATTAAAGCATTTGCCAGGCAGCTAAAAGCCAATTGAGTTCTTGTTCTTGCAGCTTTTCTTTCTCCACTTCAAAGCTAACTAGAGGAAGTAATTTTATTACTCAAGTTCAGTTTTCAAAAACTTGCACAACTTACCCAATCAGCAATGCTGAGAGGGACTTGCCAGCACAAGTGGTCTAGTGAAAAAGCCCTGCAACTTTAGCTAAAGTTTGAGCTTTTCATATGCTTTGGTGCTTGTACACAGCAGGCAGTTATGCTTTTACTGGTTGGTATCTTGACACAAGACAATTGACAAGTGTGTTTAAGGTGCCAACTCTTTATTGTCACCTAGTCAAAAGTTGTAGGACTTAAATGCAAGGCAGAGCTCCTGGGAGTAGAAGTCTAAACAGACAATCAACGTTATTTCAAGGTAATTTGCTTGTATGCTGTGGCTGAATGTGTCTGGTTTTGGCTAGTTGAATTCTATCATTGCTTTGATTGGAGATCCAAATAGTGTAAAGTGTGACCTGGGCCTGGCGTTCCTCTGCTGTAAAGGGAGTTTGTGGACAGGCAAATTGAAGCCTTTATTTTGCTTCATATTCACTGTCTCTATTGTATTGAGAGCTATGGTGACTAATACTTCTTTGATTCCATGTTGTTGCTAACTACAGTCTCTATCTGTATTCAGCTGAATCCCCATGTAAGGGCTTCTAGGTGTGAGGGACAGAGAAGCTTTCATCATATCTCCTTGGTTACTTTTGCTGAAAGTAGGACTGGCCTGGCTTCTAGTCTCAAGTCTGTACCACCTCCATCTTCTTTTTAATCTGCTTGATTTAGTGGTTTGTTTTTTCCTTCCTACTGTTACGTATTAGTATGCTCTTTCCCTGGTGTTCCTGTGCTCTGCTGTTAGGAGATGCAAAGTGAGGCTAATGAGTTTGAAAAGGCTTTCCTATGTCTGCTGTCATTGTAGCAGAGATACATGGCATAAGGCATCAAACCTTATTAGTAGGTCTGGTACTTTAAGACTGATAGTTCCTGATGCTAACTGTAAGGCAAAAATATTTGAGGTGTGAGTGGGATTGCTACTGTCTGTGGCTACAAAGTAAAGGAGGCGAAAAGAGTCAGGCAGAGGGCTGTTTGGATGCATTGCTCTGGTTCTGAGGAGTAATAAAACAGAAGGGAACTTGGGGGTTTGTAAGCATACAACTTCTCTGTGACCTCACGGTAGGTTTGGGAGTAGAGGAAGGTTAGGCCAGAATGGCAGAAATGCTGGAGAACATTGCTGCAGCCTCTCTCTGTAGGGGGAGGAGGCAACTGTGGAAGTGTTTCTTTCTCAGTATTTAGGGGGAAGGCAGAGCTAGCTTTAAGAGCAAAGAATTTTAGATAGCAAGTATGAAAAATGTAAAAATCCCCCAGTGAATGTCAAAAAGCCAGCTAAGGCTTCAATGAATTATTCCATTGCCTGGAATGGACTTTGTTAGGGCTTGATCCTGAGTTGCAATGCAAGAGTAGTAACTGCCTCTACGGGCTGTCTTTGAGCAATGCCTGAGTCTCGGGGTTTTTACGTGGTGATTTCTTGCAACTTTTATAAGGTCTTGTTTCATCCTATGGGTTGCATATAAATAACTTGTATGATTTATGAAGCAGAAGTTCCTGTTGCTCTCATGTGTTGCACTACACAGAGCACATACACCCCCAGAGGAACTCCTTGGTACCTGATCGTAGAACCTGGAAACAGATCGGTGGCATCACTGTTCCTTCCCTTCACGAGTTAACAGGGGTGCTTGAGTTGTTGTGTTTTGAAATAAGTGTGTGTGGGGTTCAAGCAGTGATAGTCTGCACAAGGAAGTCCTTGGGCACTGGCAGCCTTGACGAGAGACTGATGATCTTTGCCTGTGTGATTTCTAGGGATAACCTGCGACTGGAAAAGGCTTGCTGATCTTTTGCTCTGTTTAGAGTGCTAGAAAGTTGTGACTGGAAGGGGTGCTAAGAGATTGGGTTGGTCTGTCTTCCTGTCCCAAACCAAAATCTGATAAACCCAAGCAATTCCTGGAGGTTATTTGTCCAGCAGATGTTTAATGATTTCCTGTGATAGGGACTACAAACACCACATTCTTTTGGTTGCCAGTCTGTGCCTTGTTTCACAATTGCAACTCATTTTTCCTGTCTAAATAGTGTTGTGCATGTGCGCCTCTCATGCTATGATTTTAAAAAAACAGATTGACAGTTTCTCAAGACTATTTGGTTGCCAGGATCCACCAGTTTCTCAGCAGTGTGTGGCGTGTGCCTGCCAGTGCCTGTTCCTCCTTGGCTTTCCAGTCTCCAGAAGGGTTTCTGTGCCATGGACTGGCTCACACCTTTGCACTGTACTTCCAATGGTGTTTTTGTACAGAACCTATTGAGTGGAGGAGAAATCACAGGTCCTTTAGTGAAGTCATTGATTAGCTGGAGCAGGTCTCTAGCCACTGAGTTACTTAAAAGCCTAAATTCGGGATTAACCTTTAATGTGCATTCTCCAAACTGAAATCTCCTGCCTTCTTGTGGTTCCCTGTGAAACTTATAATTCTGTCCTTGTGTCCAAGGGTCAGCCTGCTAATTCTGTTTTTGATGCACAGCATTTTAATGGTATTTGCTGTATGGATCTCCTAGGGAAGTTATTAGTAATGTTGTTTGTCTGCCATTGAGATTATTTAGAAGTACAATTTTAAGTTTAATGGAAATGGATACTTGCCTCATTAACTATAGCTAAACATTCAACTTCCTGGTTAATTAAAATGAAAATTGCTTGATCTCACCATTATATTTAGCTTCTGTTCTTGTTTATTCATTAATCCTTGACAATTGTCAGCCAGATTGGTGAATGGAAATGTAGCATTAGCTTTTGGTGGCTGCTCTTGGGACGTTACCTGCTCTTTAACTTACTGGGGTTTGTCACTTTCATTTGTATAACTTTTCCTGTGTTGTCCTCTGTTTATTATGCTTCCCCTGCTATGCTTCCTCATAGTTCTCCTGCTAGGAAAGCAGCTACGTGGGAGACCCAGTGAAATTATTTGTGAACCAAAGCTAGTAGAAAAGTGGGATGAAGTACTGTTTCTGGTAGAACAATGCTGGGTGTTCTGGGCTGGCTGCAACTTTGTTTTCTTGTGGGAGATTCAGGTGGCACTTTGAAATGCAGAAACCTCCTTTCCTTGTGTTTTGACACTGAAATCTGCATTGCAGAATGAATGATACCACAGCTGCTGAGGTTTGAAGTGGGGTGAGCACAGCTCTTATATCTGTACAGAGAGAGGTCAGCTTCAGCCTGGACTGTGGCTTTCCCATCCCAGCTCTGCCCTAGGGTCTCTGTGAGAGGTTAGATGGGGTGATAAAAGAAGACACAAGAAGAGTAGGTGTCAAGCACTGCCTTTCCATGAGGGAGAAAAAATTTACATAAAACTGAGTGCTGTCCCTTGCTATCTGTATGTTTCATCTGTGCTAATATTTCTATAGCAATTTAAATAAAAAGGCTTCTTCTGACTTAAAAGCCATATGTTGTCTTTTATACACTTTAAAAGTAAACCAAAAATTCTACTTCTGACACCTGCTTGGTTTGAGTTTGTGTCCAAGAAGCGTTTTACCTTGTGTATACTAAACTTCTAAAATGTGTTACAACTTCTTTTAATCCAGGGATGGTCAAAACTGCATTTGTGTTTTCTCTCTGAGTTTGTGAAATTATTTGTTCTTCTCCATTTCCCTTTACTGATTAAAATACAGTAACACAAATGTACTCGAGTAATGAGATTTCAGAGAAGTCCTTTGGAAAAGTCAAGGATCCAAATGCAGTGGGGTCCAAATGCAAAGATTTAATCAGAAGCATCATCCCACCTCCATTCTGGTAGTGACCAGATTAGAGAGAAATGTTTCAAGGCTGATACAGAATATGAGTGGTCATCTGTGTCTTTGTGCAATAAAGAAGTTGAATGTAGTTTTCCTGTTGATTCAACAGCCCAAAAAATGGATGAGATCAAGTTTAACAATATGATACCTGACACGTGTGCATGACAGAAGCTGGCTGAAGAATGCTGGCAGTGCTTGTGTTAGAAGGTGTGGAGAGTGAGAAAACTGCTCTTGAAGGCTGAAGTGGCTTTCTGTAAAAGAGTTAGATTTTTGTTTGCTGATTTCCGACAGACTATTAAAGTTGGGGTTTGTATATGGTTTGTGTTTGAAATTTCTGTGCAGATATTTGTTTTGCCATGGAAGAAGAAAGCACAGCATCTCCAACAACGTGGGCAAACGTAGCAGTGACTACCATTGGCTATGTTCCTGCTGGGCTTGGCTTCAGTTGAATGGGGGAATGCTGTTCAAAGCAGGAACCATTTGCTCCAGTCCATGAGAGCCACCAGATGCTGTATGAAGGATATAAGTGGGTTTTCTGTATTTAAGGTCAGATTTCTTTATATTGAATTTTTGCATCTAAGTGTTCTAGGTGTTTGCTTCACGTGCATGTTTCCTATCTCTGAATTTGTTAGATGTTTAAGACCGTAGCTTTCCTTAGGAGTCTGTGGAAAGTTTCTTCCACAATCACTTGGTTTTAAAATTAAGAAGTGGCATTAGTTTTGGGAGAGTGGAATGGTTAAGAATATCTGATTTCATAGCATCTTGTCTCCTGTTTGTCATTAAATACTATTGCAGTTCTTGTGTTTTAGTTCAACAAGGTACTCTAAATACTCAATTGGCCTTAAATTGTACATTTTTCATTAGATTTCTTTGGATTGTTCATGTGCTGAAAGTTTAAGGATGTGTAAGGATACTGTTGAATCATATACTGGAAAAAACCCTAAAACCCAAACAAAACATGAGATTTTTTTAGTTTGTTTTCTGCAATTAGGCACATATGTTGTCTTGTTGAAGGTAAAAGGGTTTGCTAACTAATACTGCTGAAATCTAGCACTTCCAACTTTCAGTTTAATGGTGGCTACACACTAGCCTTGATTGCTCTGACAGTTCTTGAATTGCTGTTATGTTAAAGGGTTCTAGAGTATCTGTGGCTTTGGTTTTGTTTGTACTGAGTGATCTTTGTGCCAATGCAATATTTTGCTGTGCCTTTTGGCTTATCTACTTCCTATTATGACAGTTTCTTATGAGGGGAAAAAAACCACAAGCCCCTTGCCTAGCTGATATCCTGACTGCTGTGAAAAACCATGGAGTGCTGCATTGCCTAATTCACAGTGTCCTTTGGGCTTAGCTCAAGTAGCAAGTTTTGTTTTCTGTTTGGTTTTAGCAGTACTGGGGAATTGGGAAATATTTTTTTCCTATTTCAGTCTTAGCAATAAAGGTGCACATTCACCAAACACAGAGGCTGTGTTTGCTAAGTCCTAGGAAATGCTAGCTGTGGTTGCCATTGAAGCAGCTCTAATGTTGCTCTGACTGAATGCTGCCTCTCTTGCACTGCCTTAGCTGGTTTTGTATTTTGCTATTTTTTTGTTAATCCTTACTGACATGAAGTCTGCCCTCCAGACAAAGAGCAGAAGATGAATTGCAGTGAATGACACTTGTGAGCAAGAAGAAACTGGGTCAATTCCAAGCTCATGCAGGATGTAGTTATAATATCAATATGAGGGGGATGAGGGGAAGGAGACTGTTATTGTTCCTTACTGTGCTGTGAGATCTCTAGATGGATGGTAGGGTCATCTGTCATAACTTACTATGACTATTACACTGAGTAATACAGAATGTTCACTGGAGTTATTCATTAAGGATTTACAGTTTTGAGCTGGAGTGCTGTCACAATTTTAATTACTCCATGAAACAGTAGGCTAAGGTCCTGCAGAAAATGACAATGCCTCTAACACATTGTTTGTTTATTCTTGAAACTGATATGTTCCTACTAAATGGGATTGTAACTCCAAAATCTTTAATTTTCAGGAGCTGGAATTAAAGTTGAGAGTAGGTGTGAGCTGTGTTTGCCTATGTGCAAGGCACAAGGTGCTTCTATCTCTAGACTCTGTACTGTGTAGCATTGTGCTTTAATACCTTCCTGTGTGTACTCAGGCCATGGGGAACCAAAGCTGTATGACCTAAGGATCGTGCTTGGGCATGTTTTCAGTAACAGAGATGAACAGCTGAGCATTGTATGTTCTGTAGAACTGAACATGAAAATGGAGTGCTCTGTTCTTCTTCCAGTTTTTCTGTAGGTTTTGAATTATTTGATAGGCTTTGGTTCTGTTCACTGTGCTTCAAATAAAATTTTATTGGGAAAGTTTAAGTAATAAAGTTAATCTATGGAATTGATAGTTGTCTGATGGTGACTTGGGAGCTTCACAAATAGTTTTCTTCTCTGAAAATAAGGTGGTGTTACCATAGGCTGTTTTTCATGCTACTGTGTCTTTCTTATCACGTACTCTGTGTACTCACTGAATGCAGCAGTGGGTGGAGTAAGGACAAATTTAAAAACACATGATAGAAGTGAGATTCACCAAGTGATATAAAGAGACCTGCTGGGAGATGAATGGATAGTGAAACCTCTGAGATCTGAAGCTGAGGGGAAGTACCATTTGGTTTTGCATGAGATCAATGATACCTCAAAGATAATGTTAAAAATGAGAAAACCTCTTCAAACACTATGTCAGAACATCCTCAACCAGAGACTGTAGTCAGCTTCCCTGCACTGAAGCTGTCCAGCAACTGATCTCTGGCCATCACGAGCAGAGGCCAGGCAAGGCTGCTGTCAGGTTCTTGCGTGTTCTGTCTGAGATACAGTACCTGCTTTAGTGAACTTCACCTAGACTTGAGAGAAGTCCAAGTTATGGAGATTGCTTTTCAAGTGCAGAGGACTAGCTTATAGACAGCTTGTTCTTCACCTGTCTACTGAGAATTAGATTAAGACCACCCTTTGTGGTATTGTTGTATTGGGAATACTGAGACTATTTTCAAGTCTCTCTTACTTCAGGAAATACCAGTCTAGAGAAATATTGGTTGTGTCATGCTTGAGCACAAATATTGGATATGGAGCTCTGTGTGTTCTTGTGATGATGGGTGTGGTGTTTCTTTTGTTGGTGTTTTGTTTCTGATACTTGTTTGCAGGCATTTGTTGAGCAAAACCTCCAGGAACTAGGGACTTAAGGGGGTTAGATGTCTTGCTAAGATGCTAGGGCCTGATCATGCTCATACAGTTTAGCATGGGTCAGGGTATTTAAGAAAGAAACAGTTTTCAATTTCAGTAAACTTATTCTTAAATGTGTTAAAATAGGCAACAATAGTGAAACATGTAGGTACAGGTCTTACGTATGTAGATTTAGTGTTATAAAATGTAAGAAAGACCTGTTGGACAAGTTAAAATCTGAATAAGAAGAGTTACTGGCCTAAGCACTTTTAGTTAGAGTTTTTGTTAGTGCTTAATCAGCTTTTGATAGCCGTAAATGCCTCTTGAAATCTGAACAGAACATTGTCGTACAGGTTGGTTCATCTGGCTTGTGACAATGAGTGACTTAGACTGAGAAAGCAGGAAGTATTTTTGTCTTTTAGCTTCTTTCAGTCTGTAAATAAAAATTATGCCAAGAGGATCTACCAGATCCAACCTTGAGAACTGTGAACAAAACAAGCAAACTACAGGCGAGGTACACACACACAACTGTCATTGTTTGTTAAAAGCTTACATATAAAATCTAACCACTTACTTCAAGCTTATCTTTTTCAATATGTGCATTTCAGAGTAATAGCTTATAATTGAAATGGTTTTAAATGCTGGGTTTGTACATTGAATCAAATTTCAATTTCCATACAAATTGATCTCAGCAGACAAGAAAAAACAATGTGTCGCAAATGAAAAGTGACATTGCCTTCTATTAAAAACTGAAACAAATTCCAATTTATACTTGCTATGTAAAGGCTAAAATCTAACATGCATCTGTAGTCTTAGCTACTAAAAGAATACCTTATAGTATCAGGCTTTGGTTGAGGAATCTCTTTATTAGAGAAATTAAGTCATTGGAACCAGAAGAACCCAAGCTTTTGAACTCAGTGCTTGCAGTCACTGGGTTTAATCTCTCTATCAAAGCACTCTTCTGAATGGAGACATATTTTGGAGGCTACCTCCTAAATTGTAAATTGCCAAGACATCAATGTTTTTGTACTTCTAGTGGTTTATATATCAGAGTTAGGCACGTGTGTTTATAAAGAGAGTCTTCTGTCTGTCAGGGATATGTTTCTTTTCTAGGAGAGGTTTAGCTTTCCATTGTTCCTTTTCCCACTGATTTCTGTAAATATAAACTTCAGTGTCTTGAAAATATGAGGTTAAAATTTAGATTTGAAAACTATGTTCACCTGATGTTCTACAGGAGATGTTTATTTTTTGTACGTGAGACAGGACTCTGGCTTTTTTTTTTTTTAATTTAGCATTTCTTTGGGCTGAATTCCTTTTGTATCTGCCTCAAATTGAAGGAGGATGGGTGATCTTGTGAAGACAGTATCAAACCATTCAGATTTCCTCACCAGTTTGACTTTGCAGAAATGTTTTGATGAGTAAATAGTGCTTGAAGACTAGAAGGGTGCTTTTCTGAGATCTTTGAGCTTGACAAATATTAACAGCTTGCTGGTTTTTGCCCATTCTGAGAACTTTTCCTCCCATGCTGCTTCTCTTACCCCTGTGGTAGTGTGACATGGTAAAGCTTTCAGTGGGTCAGGGCTGTGACTCTGGTCAGCAATCAAGGCTCTTATGGTATGGAGGTGAAGGTCCCACCTCTGTTCACGTGGCAGCTTCTGGTAGCAGAGGGCTGAAACTATTTGTCCTGCCTCTGAGGAGATATGTTTAATCACAGCACGTTAGAAAATACCTACCATTAGAGCTAATATATTTTAAAAAGAAACACGTTAGTAGATGTTCTAGCTTCAATGGCAGACGGCTGCTATGAGCCACTGATTCTACAGTAATTGAGAGTGGACCTATGCAAATATATTTTTGCTGAATTAGCGGGAGCATGTGGGATTTTTTTTCTGGTTGCAAAGGGACAAACTGATCTGACTTAAAGTCAGATGATAGCTTCATTTGATCTCAAGCTTCCTGATTCAGAGTCAACTCATCAAACTTATTGAGAAAACTGAATGAGCAAGGTGAACCTATGTTGAATCAACACTTTCTCATGTGCCTGTTACGGTCCTGACTTGAGACTGGAAATGCTAAAATGAGATTTAATGCTTTGAAAAGGGCTTATCAAAGACATGAAGCTGTCTCAAAATTAAAGCAAAGTCTCTGAGTGTGTATTTTATCCATCTGACATGAAGTCTTTCCTCTGGATAATGCTTGTTGTAAATGTCTATTTTGAGTATTTAGCAGAAAATCTGATGTAAAGAAAATTTTAGAAGCTATTAGAGCCCCATGTTGAAATACATGATGAGTGCTGTGAAGCACTTGGCATCTGACATGTATTGGGGAAAGTTTTGGGAACAAAAGCATTCTGTAAGAATGTAAGCACCCACCCTGAATGCTGAGGCTTTTTCCAGTATGAAACAGATTTTTCTGTTAGTAGAAATCTTGTCTGTTTTGTAACTAACTTAGGGAAATAACATTTGGCAGTTAAAGGAGATGAAGGCTTCCTGTTTGTGTGGCACTGTTCAGATTTATTTCTAATCTTGCCTGTTATTTCAGATGTTCGATTAAGTTTCCAACTGCTTTGTAAGTTTTCTTTTAAATTTCAAAATACAGGTCCACAACTAGCTCTGGCAAGACTTCTTGCAGGTGAGTGACTCAAGGGCAGATAATATTATCTAGTGATGTGTCTCAACAAACTGGTGTTTGTTTTTTTGGCCTTTACTCGGCAGTAAGTTTTATCTTGGGTTATGTATTAACCTTGTAGAACTGACACACGTTCCGAACCTGGTTTCGATTTTTCTTCTCTTTTATATGAAAAAGTTAAGAGTTTCTTGCTCCCTCTGGCCAACTTGTAGCTCCTAATAAACTGTTACTAGAGAGAGCAGGTGACGTGTTGCCAGAGAATACGTAGTTATTAATTGTTGATGTTTCTGGAAGACAAATGTTGGTACAGGTGGGAGTATGCTGGTGAACTGGCTTGGGTTTTAGGGAGGAAATACGATGTGGTTGTGAAAGCACAAAGTGCAATCAGGACAACTGACTTCTGCTTGTAGGCTCATCTTATCTGTAGCCTTCGGCAAGCTGTGTATTTTTTCTGTGCTTCATTGTAACCACTAGCAGAGGATGCAGTGGTTGGCAAGATTGTTGAGGGTTAACGTTGTAGAGTGCTGTGGGACCAAGTGAAGAGATTGTATAATGACACCTTGGTGCTTGAAGTGTTCTCACACCACTTGAACCTCGTGGTGTTTTGTAAGTTTATATTACGTATAGTGCTAAAACTACAGTTGCTGCCACTTCCCGAGTTTTACATCCCTCTCTTTTTTTCCTGGCAAATCTGAGATTAATTAAATTGCTCTAAAATGAGGTTTCAGTCCACCAAATTTTGTGCTGTAGTGTAGCAAAGACTGCATCAAGTCCTTGAAAAGACAAAGAAGCCTTTTCTGATAGAATTTCATATGTGAATCATAATACTGCTGGTGTAACTCATCACATTGTACATGAATGCTGGAGGTAGTTCCATTTCCATTCATTTCTTGTCAGTTCTTGATGCCATTGGCTAATGTGTTGTTGCCTCTGCTGCAACAGCTGCTTGCTTGTAGCTCAGCTTGTGCCATTACATACTTTCTTATGATATTGAAAATACAAAAAGTTTCTACTTTTAACAGCTGGTGGAAAATAGGTGGTTTTAGTGGTGCTCTAGGATGTGATAGCTGAGATGCTTTCTTCCTCACGCTTCCTTGCTGTGAGTTACCATCAATAGCTGTGAAGAGTGTGGGATATCTGACTTCAGGAAAAGAAATGGGTCTAATATTTTTGAAATTTGGCTATTCTTTTGAAGAACTGGAACTCTTACATGGATGAAGAAAGAGTTTTGATTTACCATATTCTTGGAAAGTACAAAATCTGACTGTGAGATAAGTGATGACTTGCATTTCAGGAAAGATAGGTGGCTCCTTCGTGTTGTACTGTTGTTTGCTGTTGCTCGTATGTCTGTCTTTGTGAATCCTCCTCTGCTGCTGGCACCATGACTTGCGTTTTTTTTGCAGTAAAGACAGAGCCTTGATATATTTTCATTTTTCTACTGATTTGACCTAACAAATAGGTTACTGAAATGAAACATCTGATTTAATTCTGGAGACTGGCATCTATGCTGTACATCCTTGCCTCACAAATTTCTCTGTTCCTTGGCAGACTACCTCACAGGTTCACTCTAGGCTTCCATCTATGTATATATTTTGCTTCTGAAGGCTCTTGCCATGGCTGGCTGAAGTGCTGTGCTGTGGGAGTTTAGCCTGGCATGCAGGACCACATGGGGTGCACAGGGCTGAGGAGGTGGTGTTGGCAAGACTGCTGAGCTGCCCCCCTCCTGCCATATCTTGTCACTGGTACACGTGTGGTGGCATCTTAGTGCAAACCTGTACCCTCATCAGTGGCAAAGGATTTCCAAAGGAGCTGATCTCTTAAGCATCAATCCTCAAGGCAGCCATTGAGTATATCCAAGTCCCTTCATAGCACAAGTTAGATTTTATCAAATGATGGCATCTTGTTTCTCGTTGTGCTGGACCACTATAGGCAGCATGCAGAAGCAAAACAGGTCAAATGAAGGTGTCTCAGGAACTGCACAATGATTTAGGTAGTTTAGTAACACATGGGGTACAGGCCCAGGGTTAGGATGGCTCAGGGAGTGTTGTTGGTGAATATGGGGAATTGAACTTTGTGGGATTTCCTTTAGTGTTGCTTTTTTCCTCTCTGAAATAGAATTGTGTAGCAGTTTGTGTTCCTTGGTCTGAAATAATTAGTGCATCTGCCATAGCGTGGTTTCCATTGGGAACAACTGTTCAGCTGGTTTGAGTGGTGTTTTAATAGAAATGTTTTGTATTCTTCCATGTATCCACATTCTTCAGGGAGGAGTGTCTGTAATACAGGAAGTAATCACATTACGGAATAGAACTGGTATTTTTTTAGTGCCCATACATAATATTGGGATGCAGTCATCCTTTTATCTGAACTAGTCATGTGTAATTGTACATACAATAGTAATGGCATGTGTGAAATTGTGGAGAGGCAAAGGTACTCTCTGCTGTTTTTCACATGTGCATATTGGTTTGTGGTGCTTTCCTGGTGGAGGCTGCTGGTGAAACCAAGGACTGTAGACTAGCTTTCTTCAGAGAGAGAGTGTGTGTGTGACTTCCATTAAAATTAAGCACTAAAAATATATATATGAGTTTACTTTTTTTTTAAATTGAATTTTGCCATAAGTGCAGGTGTATGCAATGGAAACCTGGTGCTGGTCTGAGGATGTTCTTTCATTTCTACCGTGGGCTTCAGTGTAAAGTCTGTGCTTGAAACTGTAATAGTATGACTATCTAAGAAGCCTTCCACTGCATGCTGACAATGGGAAAATGTGGTGAATGAAGCTGCAGTGATATATTGAAGAACTGCTACTTTTCTGAGGACTTGAAATTTGAGTAGTTTGAATTTCAGCTTAAGGTTTTGTATGTGTTTAGCTTGTTTGGGTTTTCTCACCTTAAAGATAGATTGTAAATTTTCTGTCTTGCTACCTTGGGCAAGTGAAGCTTAACCATTTATTCCCCCTTCCCTTCTTTGGACTAATAAATTCAGGTTTTTTTGTTCTGGGGGGCAGGAGTCATTATGTCCTAAGCTAGTAGATATGTTTTGTTTTCCATTTTTCCCTTTACTCATGTTCTGTTAATTGTTTGGACTGAGTAAATTGATGAGAACACTCTTGTCTTGCTGTAAGGTCTCTTGTTGCTGTCAGTAGTCTGGCAGGTCTGTGTAAGTTCTTAGCCATTTCGTGACCTGAATGTTTGCTCTGAGTAGGTGGTTGCTAAGAGGATGTGCCTGGCTTTATTTTTCTAGAAGAACAGGTCTGTGCTTTGAAGAGAAACCAGTACTGCAACCGGATTTTAGTCTTAATGTCGAATTAGAGGCCTGTTACCAATATCCTATACCAATTATTACTAGGTGTACAGGTAAAGCTTTTATTGAGAGGGCATGATGACTGGCTTTGTTATGCCTGTCATGTTGTCTGAACACTTAAATGTCATCTCTCTCTTGATTTAATTTTACATGTGTGCTTCAAGGTGGTAACAACTGCACTTACAGCCCTGTTCTTAGGTTGAAAACTGAATGAGAGAATACATAACCGCATTTAGAAAATTCTTTTAAGAGATTTCTTCCTGTAAAATGGTTACGTACTTGCTTCCTTCAAAAACAGGAGTGAATATGTTTTATTTTAAAACATTGTGGGTTTTGTTCTCTAGTCATAGCATAGCTTAGCTGGGATTATTATAGCTCACTGAGAGGAAATTGTGCTAAATTGTTAACAAACATAGGTTGGAAAACTGACAACCACTATCCAGAAGAAGGATGGATGGTGCTGGTCTGGTGCAAAAGTCTATAGATGCTAATGGCAATGTGCAGATCTGCCATCTGTTAACAGGCTTAGAGTTGTTCACTTCTGTAGACAGATGTGTTTTTTTTCTTCTTGCAAAATATTTTGAGAGACATGAAATGAAGCTGAATTATTAGGTTCTGGCATTTGGTAGATGAAAGTATTATTTAAAAGCTTTGAAAAAAATGAGTACTTTTTATAATGCTAATTTGGTGTGACAGAGTAATGATGGCAAGTAGGCAGTGCTCTTGCAGAAGTGGGAACCATGTGTTTGCATGTAGATAGTGACAACTTCTTGTAACGGGTGTGTTCGTGAGGAGAAATTCTACAAAAGAGCGTGAACTAGAAAGTGAAAACAGGTTTATGAATATAGAAATTATTTTGCAAATGGCTCTAAATAAGCCTGGACATTTCTGCAAGTCTGGCAGGTCCTGGCACACAGAATGAATGGAATGGAAATAGGATTCTGAATGTATTGCATAATGTAGCACTGAACTACCATAGTGGATTGTTGTTGAACTTTGGTTCTGAGAAAGCAAGCAAATAGTCCTCAGTGCCCTACAAGAAGTAAATGGATAATGCTCTGGTGGTAGCTGCTCACATGGTATCTTTATCAGGAAGTCTTTACTCTGGATGTCTGAGAGAATTATTTCCTAAGCAGTGGAAGCCAGCCCTCCTGCCTATTAAACCGCAAAGGTACAGTTTAAAGCATAGAATGAAATGAAGCATTTTTTTAACAAGCTGAGTTATCCAGAGGTTTTGTCCATTATGCTTCAGTGATCTGTTATCTGGTGAATTATTAATATATGCACAGACTTTGCGAGAATAAATAACAAAACAAGCACAACTTCTTTCCTAGAGCTCCGCTGCATCCCAGGGGAATTTGCATGTCGGAGTGGTACCATTCAGTGCATCCCTTCAAATTGGCAGTGTGATGGATGGCCCACCTGCGAGGATGAGAGTGATGAAGTTGACTGTCCAGGTAAGCAAAGCTGAGAACACTGCTCATCAGTGTCAGCTTGTTTTGCAGCAGTACTTTGATTCTTTAGGATTGCTTGCTGTTTTATGTTTTTAATCAGAGATTGTTTGGTAGAACTCTACCAATTATTAACAGACTTTGAGTTGTCTTCTCTTCATTTCATGGAACTAACACTACAAACAAGTTTTTGCTTCTCTAAACTATCCTTCCCATTCTTACAATCTGAGTAGGTATCCTGGAGATGAGACAAGTTTGTAGTCTAAAAGAGAGGCTTGAATGACACGGGGAAAAAAAATCATGTTGCAATTAAGCCAAAATATCACAGAGGCCTGCGGTTAAATTCGGACTTACGTGGTTGTACATCACTCAAACTGTGCTGGAGATGACTTTGTTGGACTTAGGTAGAGAGCTTGTTATATTGTTTCCTGTTCCAATTAAGCTTCTTGTGCTGGAGTAGCCAGCTTTGTTCTACCTAAACAAGCTGGTGTAGTTACTCTGTATAGTCTTTTGATCGTATGCTTTCAGGGGCCTGTCACCAGCAGTGGTTCCCTACTAAAGCTCCTGGATATTGAGCTGTCTTTAAAAAAAAGGCAAACAAAAACTTTTACCTGAATATATAATCACAGTTTTGAATGTTTTTCATTTGTTGTTGACAAACAGGCCAGTGCAACCCTTTTCCTATGTGTCTTAAATATGAAGGCACCTGTATGTAGCTTTTTTCTTACCAAGAACAATGAAGCAGGAATATGAAAGCATGGATTCAGCTGGGGCATAGTTAAACTTTTATCTCTACAGTGTGACTAAATTACTTTCAAAAATTGCTTTAAAAAGTTCTTTGATACTGAAATGCTTTTCTTGGGAGAGCATCCCATCAACTTTGTGGCATAGTCATCACATCATTCAGTCTGTCATAATGGAATGATGATTGGAAGGGACCTTCAAAGGTCATCTAGTCCAACCCTCTTGCAATGACCATGGATGTCTTCCGCTAGATCAGGCTGTTCAAAACCCAGTCCAAACCTGATATTGAATGTTTCCAGGGATGGAGCATCCACCACCTCTCTGGACAACCCATGTCACTACCCTCATAATAAAAAATGTCTTTATATTTACACTGAACCTACCTTCATTTAGTTTAAAACTATTATGGCTTATCCTGTTGCTCCAGGCCCTATTTAAAAATCTGTCTCTTGTCTTTGTCTTAAGCCCCTTTTAAGTGTTGAAAGGTCGCAGCAAGCTCTCCTGGAGCCTTTTTTCCAGAGGAGGAAGTTGTTCGTTTGAACAACCGCAACTCTCTCAGCCTTTACTCATAGGAGAGGTCTGATCCCTCTGATCATCTTTGTGACCCTTCTCTGGACCTGCTCCACCAGGTCCGTGTCTCTACTGTGGACCCAGAGCTGGATGTGGTACTTGAGGTGCATTCTGAGTTTTCAGTTATTTTTAAAGAGGTGCTGCAAAATAGCATCATTGTTATTTTACAGCAATAAGCTCTTAAAAATATTCACGTTTTCTAGTGGAATTAGAGTAATAAATCTAACACTCAAACTTTGAAGCTGTGCTGTAGTGAGTCATTTCCCCAGTGTGTTCTGTGTACAAATAATTAAAAGAATGTATTCAGTCCTCTTTTTAGAAAGCTTTTGGATAGTTTGTGTGTGTGTGTGTGTCTATATTTGCAGCATGGGGGGAAAATTGTTTGTAGTTCCTTCTGACATTGAAAATTAAGCTGTGCCATTGATACTCTGTTTAAGGATACTATTTACCATGTGGGTGTCCTAAGAGAGATGCTTTTGTGGTTGTGTTGTTATTCTTCCTTTGTTTTAGCTAACTTTGGCCAAATAGGAAAAACTAGAGACCTAATAATGTTCTGGATGTAAATGAAAGTCAATGGCTAGGGGAAAGCAGAGTCATGTTAATGTTTGGATTTACTTAGAAAGCACTGAAGGCATCACTTGTGGGAATATTGGAACATCCACATAAGTATAAAACAGTCTTTGTATCTTCTCTTGTTGCCTAGTGTATGAGTCAGCAATTTAATTTGTTGTGTGGAGGATGCAACAGGATGATGTTGACTCAAGGACTGCAGTTGCAAAGAATATTTAGTATATGGCTAGAAGGTGGTTTTTATGAAAGTAATGTTGCTCAGTAGACAGGCTCTGCTTTTTTTTTGGGGGGTATAGTTTGCACTGAACTGTCTGGCCCGACATAATGAGAAGAACTTTTAAGTTAAGAAATGAAAAGAGATGTGTGATTCCTCACCCACAAGGTGATTCCTCACCTTGATTGTACGCAGGAAGGGGAGAATAACATGCATAAAGGAAAAGAGGAAAATAGAGCAAAAGGATGTATAGCATAGAGCAGGACAGTATTCCACTTGATGAGAAGACTAATTGGCTAAGTAATTGGTGAAAAGCTGTGCTCAGTGAAACAGCCATAAAGCTGGGTGTGGTGTTTATGAAAGAACTCAGATGTTTGCACAGTAAAGCAAGCAGTGTAGCCAGCAAACCAGAGGAACAAGAACTACTGGTGTAGAATGTAAAAACTTTATTATACCTGTAACAAAAAATTAGTGGGTTACCTGAAATAGGTTTTGAAGTGCATGTGTTATTTCTGAACTATCAAGAATAAGGACAGCTTGGTGTGCTAAGGTGCATGTGAATGAGGTACTGGAGTATGAAAAACAATAGCATGCATAAAAGTAAATCTGAGGCCAGAAATAAGTTTGGAACAGCAAGGTTTTCTTATGTTGGGGAAAGCAATACATACCAGCCATAGAAGAGACCAGGTCCTGGGATGTTGATTGAGGAGCTAATACTGCTAATAATAGTAGCACATAGTCATCATCCTCAGGAGTGACAACTTTATTCATTGACCACTGAATTAACAAGAAATGATGCAGCTTTTAAACTTAGAAAATAGCTTTGTATTTAGATGAGCAATCATGAGATGATTCAGCTGAACTTAAATACTTTTTAATTAAGGTTCTTAGTTTCAGTAAGGGTAGACTGAATACTAAAAGAACTAGTTAGTGAAGCCCTCTGGACTTGTGAAACTTGGAGAATTAAAATATCTTTAAATGAAAAGATAAAACCTCTCTGAAGCATGAAAAGCAAGCTTGCAAGAAAGGGCTCTGAGTCTGGTTGGGAACCTTGTTACTTTTCAGCCTTTGAGCTACTAATGGCACACTGTGAGCAACCTGGAAAAGATCAATGGCAGTAAATTAGGATTTTGTGGTGGTGATGGTGTGACTACTAGTCATGTTGGTGTTTTCAATGGTTTAATGCAAAGCCGTTGTAAGGTGGGGTTTTTTTGTCACTGTTGTATTGGTTCACCTTTTTTAGGCCTTATTCAGATTAGTAATAAAGCTTCTAATAAATAAGAGGATCATTAATAAATTAGGTAATCATGTGTTGTCGGAGGTACAAGAAACACCCCAAACCCTAAGACTTTTTTTTTTGTTAGGATAGTTTATTCTGTCTGGGTATTTTTTTAGAACACAATTAGGCAAGACTAATTCATTGACAACCTGAATAAGTGTATGAAATACCTATTTTTGCTAGACTATGTCTCTGAAGATAGTCATCATAGCTGATTTTATTCTTACTGTGTCTCTTCAAAATGACAATTTTCCTTTAAAACATGGAATTCCTTTCAGTCTCAACTTGTGATGTATAAAGTGCTATTCCTCCTGCCCTTCCCACTAGGCATGCAAGTGTTTGTGGATGCAGCGATTACACCTTTTCTGAGCCCTTGCTGAACTCTTGTGTGATGCATCCTTTTTACCCTACTTTGTGGTGTTTAAATTATAAGCTCCTTACTGCCAGCCTATTACTTTGAATAGTGCTCAGCACAGCAGGATACTGTTCTTGGTTGGCATCTATTTCCTAGCATAATACAATTGATAATGCAAAGCATGGAGCAGCTTGATCTGAGAAGAATCACTGCTCTCTGGAGTCTTCTGAACTACATTTCCAAATCTTTAGGCACAAAACTGGATTTAATCTGGAAGTTCTCTCACCTCTCAAACTACCAAATGGAATTAAAAGCTTCCAGGCTTTTAGTAGGTAATATGCTGGATGTAAAATTTGAAGCTTAGGGGACAAGGCAGATTTTATGTAAATTTTCAGAATCTGAGGGTCTAAACACGAAGGACTCAAATGGGGGGGGGTGGGGGTGTGAAACCTGAGATATGACAAGCCTTTTTTGATACATAGTTTAATTTTGATGTAATTTGACAGTATATCTATTCTTATAAAGGGCTTGGCTTGATCAATTTATCCATCATCTGTGATGCAGTAACTCTGGAAACCAGTTCAACTCCCCAGAATCCAATATTCATCAGTCACTTTTTGCTTCCTTTTACTTGATCCAAATGGTGGAGATGCTGAGGGGAATGAAGTGAGCTTTCTGCTCTGCTTTGTGCTTGACTTCCCCTAATGAGACACCAAGTACAAAGAAAGTGTTGCTTGAGATCCTGTGGATAAACTCTACAGAGTAATCCCAGTGGATGAACATGGAAGAGCACAGACAACGTAACTGAATTCCTTCCAACCTCTGTGAATAGTGGGCAAGCTCATACTTCAAACTTAAACATGGCTATATTTGTCCCCTCTATTTTCCTGTGCCACCAACAGGAGCAGCAAAACTTGTACACATGGCACAAAGATTTTTCTGCGAGTGAGTTAGCAGGGCTGTGCTTTGCAGCCTGTAGTGACAGCGCATGTTCAGCTGAAAGGTAACTAGAAATGTAAGCAAAACTTCTTCCCCTTTCAATCTCTTAATTTTTGCTCTGAACAATTGTTCAAAACAATTATTTTGATTCAGATCTGAACAATTTTACCAAAATAAAATGTAGTAGAAGCCATCCAGCATGGCAAACTTCCATTCTGAATTGGTAGCTGGAAGTTTTAAACGACTGTAAGGAGTCACAGCATCAGCAGTGTTGGGCAGCTTTTTTGGTGTATACAACTATACTTAGACAGTAATTGTGCTGGAGTGAATTAGATAACTACTGTAAATTGGAAGACGATGGATAAATACTAATCATGACTTGATCCATTTGCAAACAGATTAGAGGATGCTCGTTTGCCACATTATAGTATTTGGTATGAGGAAACAAATGGTGCCTGTGAGTTTGGGTTTTTTTAACCGATTTTCCTCAGCAACAGGCAAATTGCATTTCTAGTATAATTGTACAAAGTCAAAGGAAAGAGAACTATCCGTCTTGGCTAGTAAAAATACTGCTGTTGCTGTTAATGCTTGTGGTTGAGACCAAAAATTCAGGTCAAAGAGAAGCATTTTACTATATAACGAGCACCAGTTTTTTAAGCAGCTGATAGTGTTGGGCTTGAAGGAGAAGTGACTTGTGCCTGCTTTCTACCTCTTCAGTCCCTACTGATTTCAGCAGTGAGTCTGCTGACATGAGCAGATGCTGAGGGAGGAATGAATGTCCTGCTTCCTGGGTGAGGGCTGATTGAGCTCATTTTGTGTTGGATCAGAGTAACTGTTTTTCAGAGCATCTGGCAAAAATACTGTCAACTGAAGATGTTAGTCCAAGCAACTCTTTCTTTAACCTCACATGTTAAAACCTCTGAACTTCTCTTATTCCTGTGGGAGGCAAATTGTTAATTCCTTGTGGGCGTTCTGTTTAGCCATGGAGGGTCAGCCATATGGTGTTGCATCTGCTCTCACTTCTGAAAGGGAGCTAATTCTTTGTGCATTTGGTTCTTTCTGATTCTTTAGGTTCAGTTGTTACCATTTACTGCCATGGGAAAACCGAGCAAGCTCAGCTCATCTTTGAGAAAGCATTCTACATGAGTTAACATTATTTTTAAAGTGTTACTGTAATTAAAGGTTTGGTTTTTCAGTGTCTCGGTGTTGCTCCGAAAATCACAGTGCAAATGCTGCCACTGAACCATTGGGATTAAGAACAGTCAAATTCTAAAACTAAAAATAGATTGGCCTTTAAACTAATGAAAAATAATCAGTGATCCTCACTGTCAAATTACTTTACCACTTTGTGTCCTTTGAAATGTGCACTAACTAAACTTCTTGGCACCAACTTCTTGCCCACGATAAACACCATCTTCTAATATTGAACAGTAGAGTTACTACTTTATTCCTGTAAGGCCATGTGAGTGTATTATGCAGAGCCATTTCTTAATGGGTGATCTCTATAGACATGTAATTCCTAGGATAACATGGTAATTAAATATCCCTTGCTTATCCCATTAACCCAGGGCAAACTCAGTATGCTAGAACCAGATGTATGCAAAGCTGCTCTGCTATTCCTGGGTTCCAGCTAGTGATTTTTTTGCTCATTGGTGATAATGTGTGTTCCAAGGAGTGCATTGTTTGATGGTGGATTTTTGGGAGATCTTCCCAAAGGTGTTACCGCCCAGGTAACACACACAACAGTTTCCAAGTCTGGATTTAAATTATCATGAAATTGCTGTGGACCTCTTGCTTTTTAAAGATAGTCTGAAAAGAGAAAGCTTTATTGACATAATTTTGAATATGTTTCAAACAGGTAGAGCTAAACCTGTTGAAGAAGACTATGTATCTCCTCTTTATTTGAGATCATGACTGGTTTATTTGGTTTAGCTGGGCTAATCAACTTTAAAAGAAATGTCATAGTATTAAATTACGTACTAGTAGATACTTCTAATGCTGACTCTTTGGGTTCTTCATTCTTTTTAAGGTTAATCCATTATCTTCAGATTAATCATTCTGGATGTTCATCTCCAGCTTTCTCAAAGATTTCTCCCCACCACTGTGGGAGAAATCCTACTAGCCTTCCTACTTAGGAGCTTGCTAACTTTGTTGGCTATGGCCCATCCTGCAGTGTGTCCACCTGAACTGTGTGTTATTCACTCCTGGTAGGCAAATGGAGCCCCCTAGCCACTTTTTTTCTGAAAAACCATCTTGCACTGCATTCTTCCTGAGTTACTGAATCCAATTGTCATGTAGGCCTGTTAGAAGCCCTGACCGTGTGCTGAGGGCTTGTATGATTTTTGTTTCAGAAACAATGAACTAATGTTTCCTTTAGAATCTTGAGAGAGAATGACAAACCTTCTGCCTGAAGATAGATTTCCTTTCCTGGTTTTAGTTTTGTCCTAGGTCTCAGAGAATATGTTGGAAAAGTATTGGAGAAATTGTCTTATACCCTTGAACATCCAACTGAGAAAGGATGCAGCTGGAGAGTGGGTAGTTCTGTAAACAGTAACAGATAAAATGCACTGGGGATGATGTGTGTGCTGCAATGATGAGTGTCAAGTCCAATGTACAACTGCAGGCTGCTGAAAATCTGCCAAAGTATTTAGCTTACTCTGCAAGAACTGTGTACTGGCTTGTTGCTTCTTTTGAATTTCAGGTATTTTGGTTACATACTGTGTAAAACCGCCAAGCTGTTACTGCAGGATCTACCATCTTTGTTTACCTGACTGTGTTACTTATCGTGTATGTCTTGAATTAAAATACTGAGAAGGATTAGTAAAATAAAATCTGCCTTTGTTTGCATCTTTCACCAGTACTGACTATTCCTTCTGGTCTCCAGGCTTGACAGGGGACCAGCGAACATACCATGGGAAGGACAATGGGGACAACAGACACAATCGAGGGAGAGGAGCGGAGACGACTCGCTTTCATACCATCAATGTGGCACAGCCTGTCCGGTTTAGCAGTAAGTTGCAGACTGGGAAGTCTGGGCTGTGTTCCTGCTAATTAATGTTTCAGAAATTAATAGGTTTTTTTCTCTTGGATAACTTTTTTGACCAGGTTTTATTTGTGTGCAGCGCTTTTTACTGTTTTTGTACATTCATTTTATATATGTCCTGTTATACAACATAATTTATATAGCAGGCCAATACTTGGAAAGAATTCTGCTTTCCTAATAATCCTGATTTTGTGAAACCAGAGTTGCAATTTTCTGTAACTCCTTGCAATAACAGAGGACTCAGCCTGTGTTTTGAGTGGTGTTTTCAGCCTACAGCAGGGGTGATGGCTTACCCCTTCTCTCTTGGTCTAAGCTTGTGTGTGGGATTGTTGCTTTGGAAAGTGAGTAGGAAACCAAAATGGATGTTCTTGTTCGAAGTAATTTTGAAGATGACCTGAAAGATGTTGCACTATTATTAATTAGGTACATCTCTGATGTGAGTTTTGTATCCTTTTGAATATAAAGAATATTCTAGGTAGTGGGGAACTCAAGCAAATTCTTCACTTGCTTCTCTGAGGACTAAGTCTGTCATAGAATCATGGAATGGTAGGGGTTGGAAGGGACCTTTAGACATCATGGAAGTATGTAGCACTTGAATGGGTTTTGTCACGTTACTCCCATCAATTGGTCAGGAATCTTGAATAATCACTTCAATGTCATCCCACATGCTCACCTGCAGCACTGATACTGCCACTGTTGGCATCTGAGTCCCAGCCTTATCTAAAGCATTAGAAATGTCCTGCAAAGTGTCTTTCCTGCTAATCATAGCTTGTAGTGACTGCTGCCTCTGAATCTCTCCAGGATCAGAACATCTAAGTTTCTGCTGCTTTCTCCTTCTTCTCCCTGATTCCCACTTTGCTCCAGGGATCATCCAGTGATTTGGGAATGTGAGACAGCACTGATGAGCCTGGGAAAGAGGGATAGGACAAACAGGTTAGGAAGAGGATTTGGAGGAAGAAACAGTATATTAGTAATTGGAAACAATTGCTTTGATCCATTATCATCTTTGGAAAAAGACAAATGATTAGCAAAAGTAAAAATTCACCTCTTTGTTGATTTTTAAAAAAACAAAAGACATAAATGCTTTTACTGAAATAGGTAATTAGAGTTTATAGGGAACAATAAAGCAATTTAGAAATTGCTACAGCATTATACAACATGCTCTGTAGTCTGATATTGTGTTCTGTCTCAGTGATGTGAACAGTAGGTCTTAAATTATCTCATAAATGGAGAATAAGGGAAGAGCTTCAAATCCAAGTTTGTATATCATTATTTGGTGACAAATATCACTCTTTCTGAAGGGAATAAAGAGACTTGAGAGCAGGAGATCTGTGAATGCTTGCAACAAACAAAGCTATGTGAATTTAAAGATTTTTTTAAGATGTGCAAAATTAACTCTGGGTGCTAAAATCGTATTTCATGTCTCTCTTAAATTTCATCCAGCTGTATCTCTTATTTTACCCAGTACTCCTAAGAATGTCAGTCAAAACCCCATGAGTCTGTTTCATAAAGAAATGCCTCAAGGCTTTTGTTGCATATTCCCTCAATTGAGTTGAGAGAAAGCAGAGATAGCAATTCACACCATCACCTTCTCACTTCCTAAAGGTCCACTGTGCAGTGATGTTTTTCCAAAACAAATAACAATTGCCACAGAACCCCATCATCTCTAGTGATCGACTGGGGGAGCAGGATTATGTGAATACTGCTGAGACTGTTTGTAGAAGTAGGTTGAAAACGTCACAAAGAGTTGGATGTATTGCTAACCACCTAACAGAAAGAATCATTAAATTGGTCACTACTGTTGTTTTCTTCTTGCTTCTTGCTGCTTGTTTTGATTTGGATTGATTAAACTGATTGGATTTATAAAGATGTGCAGGGAAATGTCTTCTACAGTAGATCATCAGTTCTAATTAAAGACTTTAGGGGCTGCCACAGTGCTATGAAACATTACTAGGAGTTGCATCTTTTAAAATACATTTTAAAAAATAATCCTTGATCAAAAGCTGCAGTAAAGTAAGTCTTCTGAGATCTGTAAGATGTGCATCTCCTCCTGGTGAGGTGAAACATACACCAGATGTTGTGTGTACACATACAGGGGATCTTGCATTGTATTGTGATAAACTGATTAGGATGCATTATCTTGAAGATACTAATTTGGGGGGAATGGTTTCCCTTCTGTTCTTCATGTTTCCTAGGAAAGTGCCCAACAGGGTGGCACCACTATGAAGGCACAGCCAGCTGTTACAGGGTGTATATAAATGGAGAGAACTACTGGGACGCTGTGCAGATATGTCAGCGGGTGAATGGATCCCTCGCCACCTTCACTACAGACCAGGAGCTAAGGTTTATCCTGGCACAGGAGTGGGACTTGGAAGAAAAAACATTTGTAAGGAAGGACCAGCGTAGGTGAGTAAGAAAGAAAGGAAAAAGATGATGTCTGTGTGACACAAATGCTGCTAATTCACTTTGCTTAGAAAATCTCACAGTAAAATTGACTTCAGATCGATAGCCCAGTCTCAGCATGCTGGTTGACTGTTTGGCAGTGGCCATCTGTATTTTGTATTTTAATTGACAGACTACAAATCAACGGAATCTTTTTATCTTCACTCTGTTTCAGCAATGCGTCAGTGTTCTTGAACAGCAACAGGGAAGGTGGATTTTACAGTGATGCTTCAGTTGTTTCAACAGAGTTTTGGTTTCCATTCAATACCAGTAGCTCTAACAAAGACTGCAAATTTGAGATAAGAGTAAAAAGCCATTTTGTGTTGGGAGAACTATGTTCTGATGGCTTTAGATACCTCTTCCTGTTACTTTACGTCAAATGTATTTAATTTTTTTTTGCCTGTGGGTTTGTGCCAGTCTCATGGGCTGCTGCTGACAGATCACCAGGAGCAGTTCAGTAATGGTGTGTGTCTCTCTCTGGAGGGTTAGGTGGTTTGATCCAGAGCAGTCTGACATAAATTGTCTATGCTTCTAAAATATTTGACTTCTGGATGCTTTTGTTTGGTTTTTGGATTCAACATACAAAACTGCTGCCATAACAACACAATGAGGTGCTTATTATGAGTAGAAGTAAAAGATGTGGTGAGTTATCATTTGTAAACATAGGAACACTATCAAGTGTTTTCCTCTGTTCCTTAACTGTAGTGACTGTACATTGACAACATATGTTAAGGAAAAAAAACCATCAAAACATTTGGAAAGTTGGCTTTAAGTATAAAGACATTGGAAGGTTCTGTGTAATCTATTGTAATTTGTTTGTAAGTTGCTGTCCAGTATCTTTACAATGTGACTTTTTTTATTGCAGGTTCTGGGTCGGGTATCAGTATGTGATCACCAATCGAAACCACTCTCTAGAAGGCCACTGGGAAGTAGCTTATAAAGGTGGGTCACTGAAGTTATTACTTAGTGTCAAAACAGAAGCTTTAATAATTGAGACAGGTCTTCTTTTCAAGTGTAAGAAGTTTCATACTCTTTCACATTGATGTCTTGTGGAGAGAACATGATTTTTTCAGATTATTCGGACTTTCCTCTTGATTCAGCTGAGAAAAAGGAAACTACTCTGTGATTTCTTGTTTTCTGTGGTGAATGTCTAGTATTTTGCACAGACTAGTGTAGGGTATTTGAGCCTTTTATCTTTTAAAAAATCAGTAGATTTTTATGTACTTCAAAAAAAACCCCTTTAATTTTGCAGAATTATCCAGATTTATTTCATTTTGAAGTACTTCAGATAGTTTACTTAAACCAAGACCCAACTTGCCTAATACCAGAAAGAAATCTCAGTTTATACAATTTAATAACCAATCGGTAATCTCACAGGCATCACTGACTGAACTTCTTCAGTTGCAAAACAATCAGCTGCCTCTGTTGGAAATCCAGAGCTATGTTTCTGTGCCTTTTATATTTAATTCAGTGGAGGAATTAGTTATTCTTCAAGTCATCATAACAACTCCTGTGTGTAGAATTGAATGTCTAAATGCTGTGCTGGTTTAGGTAATGGTAAATTTAACACAAAAGGAGTTTGGGCAGCAGGATAAAGAGAGGGAGGAAAGTCCAGCTTATTCCTATAATAGGGATTTCAGATCTCGACAAAACTGTTGTAAAGGTACTTTTCTTCTGTGAAGCCCAGGAAAAAAACAAACAAACGTTCTCCTTCAAAAGGACCTTTCTTTGCTCTTTGAAAAGTTGACTGTACTGCCCTCTGCTGACACAGTGTTTGCAGTCGGGAAGGTGTAAATAAGAGAAAGATCATTATACTTTTTTTATGCATTATATAAATTTAAACCTTCTCAATATCTGTTACTTTGATTGCAAGCTTTCTATTTAATAAAGGGATACCTTTGTGAAATAAAGTACATAGCAGCATTCAGTAACTTCTGAAAAGCTTTTCTTGAGCTTCATTGACTCATAGGGAGGCAGACTCTGCATTCACAGTATCTGTTTGAAAAAGGATTTAAGGGTCTTATAGATTGGAAACTTCATTCCGTTATTGGGAGATGTAGAAGATAAGCTCTCAAAAAAATGATCGTAGAACCTAGTTGCATTTACAAATTCAATCAAACAAAACCCCATCATACCTAAGTGTTTGCAAGGACCATCAGATGAGAAGACTGCAATGTGCTAACTGCAGGAGCTGTGAAAATCAGTGTTTATGCACACAGATTTGTAAAGTAGGCTTCTGAAAACAAATGAAGTAGGCTATTTTTCACAATCACTGTGTCTTGGTGTGCAATTAATCTCTGCAGTTGTGTGTACCAGCAGGTCTAATGGTGAAATTTCACACTGATCAGAAACAACATTTTAAAAGTTACAAAATGGCTCCAAACAGTGTCAGAGGTGTTGAGGGCCATTGCAATGCAATCTTTTACCAATTACCTGAGCTGAAAGGACCAAATATTGTATTGCACCAGAACAGCAGCCTTTTTCTCTGTGTATGAATGAGTGCACTCATAGTGCTCTGCACTATGAATGTCATGAGATGGGGAGGGCTGGCTGTGCAGTGCACTGCACAGGATAGGTGTGCATTTGTCTTTGGGAGCGCCAGTAGGTATTTGGGAGTGCCAGGTACAAGACTGGAGTGGGTTCTTGCTTCAGTAGTAGCAAGTGTGGCCAAGCTCAGTGATGTTTGAAGGGGTGTGTAACTCTTGGCAGGCAAACCTCACGAGGCTTGGGGAAGCAGCACTTGTGGAGATCAGAACATCACTCTGATGGTGCAGAATGACCAAATTACCCAGTACTTGGAAAACAGCAGCCTCTTCTCTCTGAGAGTCACCCTTCCCTCCCTGCTGTTTGCCTTCCCTCAAGAAATGCTGCTAAAGGAAGCTAGAGGACAGTAGCCTTGTAGCAGAACTGGTGTGTGTGAAATGATTGACATTGAAGAGCCTTTCTAAAGCTTTGCATACTTGCAGGCTTCTTACACCAATGCATCTTGTTCTAGGCTCTTCAGAAGTATTTCTGCCCCCTGACCCTATCTTTGGTACGGCTATGTCTGAAAATGAAAACGTTCTTTGTGCCCAGCTTCAGTGTTTCCATTTCCCTACCCTTCGGCACCATGGTTTACACAGCTGGTATGCTGAAAACTGCTATGAGAAGTCTTCGTTCCTCTGCAAAAGGAGTAAGTTGATTTTAGTTCACTGTTAACTGCGTTACGTGTTTAAACATGGGTATAACAAATATGGAGCAATTATCCTTTCTACCTTTTGCCTGGTGAATTTAAAAAGCAAAAAGGAGGAGGACAGGTGAGAAGTTAAATTTTGGGGCTTACTTTGAATAAATAAGAGCATCATAATGTTTGGTTGTCAGCCACAGTACAGATTTTCACCGAAAAATGACTGTTAGGCAGCAGCATCTGTCCCAAAAGAAAGTATACTTGAAGAAAGAAGTTTAAAAAAAAAGTATCTTATTAGTAAATACCTCTCTTAAATTATTAACCTCACATGAAAATGAGGAAACACTTAACTGCTGTTTCATTTTGAATATAGCAAAATCTATGACATCTATTAAATTCTTTCCAGTTCTTAGAAGTAGGTGGGGGGAAAAAGACAAGTGCAGCTACTGGCTTAAATGGAAGAATAAAGGCTTCCATTCTGTATCTTATTTCTTTCCTCCAAAAGACAGTATTACCAACAGAGATATTGGCACTATTTTCAAGTAATATTAAAGATATGTGATATAGATGTTGCTTTTTCAACAAGGAGTGAAGTTGTTGAGCTTTTACTGCCATTCTAAAAGTTTTTCTGGTTTGCTTTTTTTCTTCAAAGCAAGAAAACATGCAGAATGTCAAGGGAAATTCAGGCCTTCTTTGTCTTCTTTTGCACCCAAAATATTGAGAATTAGGAAGACAAGACATTGTCTTGTGTACTTTGAAATGCATTAAAATCTTGGAATCTGATATTGAAGCATTTGCCCTTTGAAGTGGGAATAAGGAGAAAGGAAGCCTTCCAGGGAACCAGAGAGCAGCTGCCTTTACTTACCAGGAGGTGGAGCCAGACTCTTACAGTGGTGGCAGGACTTGAGGGATGTTTAGTTGAAACAAGATTTGAATTAATGCCAGAGAAAAATGGTTAATCTTGAGGGTAGTTGAGTGGAACAGATTTCCCAGGGAGGCTGTGCAGCCTCTGTCCTCAGAGTTTTTTATGACCACATTAGATAAAATCCCGAGCAGCCTATTGAGGCATTGTGGCTGACCCTGCTTTGAGCAGGAGATGGAGCTGGAAGTCTCCTCAGGTGTCTTCCAGTTCAGCCTTCTTGGACCCTCTCAGCTGTGGATAGGGTGAAGGGGGCAGACCACTCTCCCTGAGCAGTTGCTTCAGTGGGCAGATCCCAGTGCTGTCTGTGCTTTCTCTGGTCTTGGTACCTGCCTTTAGGTCAGTGGGAGGAAAAGACAGTGGAAAGACACTTAAACTTCCTCCTGGGCAGGTATCAAGATGGAGCTGGGGCAGTGGAAGAAAGTATGATTATCTGGCTTACTTTTTTAAGGCTGACCTGTTGAGAGTGTCCTTCAGGTTTGGTCCAGAGAAAATCCAGCTCTTACTAAGTACCAGGGGAAGGGAGGGAGCTGCAGCAGGTATTACCAGTGAAGCTTAAACTTCTCAAGCCACTTGCTTTCTGGTGTCTTGGAGAGGCAGCCTGAAAGTGTGTCAATTCCATTACATAGTTAAAGCTTACTCTGTCAGTTTTGTGCAGTGTATCATCCCAGCAGGCCTCCAGACTATCCATTATCTTCCTGACTCCTTGGAGAGTCCTTTTCAAAGTTGCTTTAATGTGAAGGCATGGCTTTTAACTGGTGGTGACCTTATTTTTACAAATCACTTAATGTAACTGAACAAACTGGACTCCTGCCCAGTAGGCTCACAGACACTTGGATATTGATGTGCATTTCTGTTTTAGGCCAGACTTGTGTTGACATCAAAGACAACATTGTCGACGAAGGCTATTATTTCACTCCAAAAGGCAACGATCCTTGTTTGAGTTGCACGTGTCACAACGGTGAACCCGAAATGTGTGTAGCTGCTCTGTGTGAACGGCCCCAGGGGTGTCAGCAGTATCGAAAGGACCCTAAGGAGTGCTGCAAATTTACATGTTTAGATCCAGGTAAGAGCTGACTGCTACACCTGGGTCAAGAAAAATGAGTTCGATGCTCAACCTTATACTTCTGAGTGTAACTTTGTTTGAAATGATGCATCCTCCAAATGCCTCGACATTGCTGGGTATGAACTCCCTGTGCAGGAAGATCTCAAATCCCTGAAAACTGAAATACTTCAGGCTGTGGCTAGAAATAATTAGTCATCTTTGATGCTACTTGTAATAGGAGAAGCAATAGCTCATTTTCTGTATGGAAGCTGACACTACTGTGGATTTTTAGTGGAGTGTCTTGGTGTGGTTCCTTTGTCATGTGTAGCTATCATGAAAAGACTTTTCTCTTGAGCACTAATTAAGCATCTTTTCTGGACATGAGCATTTATATGTATGGAAGTGTGCATGCAGAAATCAGATAGGAAGCAGGCTTCATAATTTATACAGAGTTGCAGTAATAATCAGGACATGCAACCTTGCTTATTTGATTTGGCATCTCAGTGCAGCTTCTTGTTTTGGACCAGTAAAGTCTTCAGTTGACTCTGCCTGAACTGTGTGTCAGTCACCGTGTGGGGATGTAGATTTTTGGGTCGTTTTTCTGTGAAGAGGCTTGTGAACAGAGAAGTGTATCTTGCTTGAAATTTTCTGTGAAGGTGGTCAAATACTGAGACATTGCTTTTGGAGTCTCTGTCTCTGGGGATATTCAACAGCCCATTGGCCTCTGCCCTGGGCAGCCTGCTCTAGCTGACACTGCTTGAGCAGAGACTGGACTAGATGGTCTCAGGATGTCTCTACTGACTTCAGCCATTGTTTTACTCTTATTTCCTGGTATTTTAAAATAATCTAATCTTATCTGAGTAACTGAGAAACTATTGTTCTGAACTCCTAATGGAAAACACAGAAGGTCAGCTCTTGCCATCAGAGGCTTCTATTTCAGCCTTTTTTAAAAAAAGGAGTGCTTATTGGCTTCCAGATTTGCAGCCTTTCTGATTTACCTTAACTACAGAAATTAATCACTGAAGGCCACTGGCTCCTTGTTGTCATTCACATTTATTCTGAGGGTTTTGCTTCATGGATACTGATTTGAAAAGTGTGTTTTACCACATCCTTTGTGATCCTTAAGCTTGTCTTTCTGTACTGATGATAAATAAGACTGTTTCATTATATTCTTGCCTGAAGTGCTCATTTGGTTTTTTAGTAACTTCGTTTTTGAGAGAAAAGTCATTAAGCAGTTTTCTAACTTCTTCCATAATGAAGTTACTTCAGCTAGTGATAGACACTGAAATCTTTAAATGAAGCATTCAGTTTTCCTTCTGGGTATTTATAAATGACTATTCCAGGTGACAGAATTAATGAATTGTTTACTTTAATCACCATATATTTATCTTTGTCCAGTTCTTACCTATATCTTCCCTAAACTCTATTGCAAGGGAAAGAAAACAGTTTACTACTCAACAGTAAGTAAATCATCCAAGGAGAGACTGGGGGAAATAAATCTTGCTGTTGAGTTGGCAAGTAATCAAACCTGGAAGCGTGAGTGGGTGAGCAATGATTACAAGTGGGTAATGAATATTACTCGAGGACTTGGTAGTAGGGAATTTTTCAGTGGTAGAGGTAAGCTGAGCAATCACAGCTATTCTCTTGAAAGATGCTTCTCATTGTGTAGTTTATTCAACCAAATAGATTGAATGTTAGGAGCTGGGAGCAGTGTGACAGAGGCCCAAAATGTCCCAGAAGGTCCAACAATTGCAGTTGTAGCTGGCCTGGCCTAAAGAGAATAGATAGAAGTCAGACTTTCTGTCTACAAGATTGTCATACTTAACTGTGTGTATATTTTACTGAAGTCACTTTTTAAAAGGCAGTTATTAGCACTAATTTATGATGTTCACAAAGTCAGCATTGCCATAAAATCGAGGAGGAACAACAAGGGGTCTGTGTTAGGAGGGCGTGTTGGTTGGTAGGTGTGTGATTGCGTCGGCTCAAGCTCTGACAGAGTTGCTGAAAGGTTTGACAGCACAGAGGCTTTTGTGCTGCACAGATGCATTTGAGAGGATATAGTGTTCAAGCTCTGTGTGCAGTGCACTAGTAAATTAATTTCTTGCTGCCAAGAATGTGTTAGGTGATAAATACCAGCCCATTAGCCATGTACTTCAGCAGTGTATCAATTAGGTGGATTTTTCTGTTACCAGCCTTAGTAGCAAGGCAGTTCTTACAGTTGTGAGGCTTTTGGCTTGCTTTTTTAAGGAAACTGATACAGCTTTAGCTGCTGTTAGTGAAAGGAAAAGTATTGAGAGCATTCTTGCAGCTGTGGTGGGTGCAGAAAAGGAGAAAGGGCTGGGATCTGGCTGGGAACTGGTGGGTGTGATGGCTGGGGACAGGGATGTCTGTTGGTGCTGCTCGTGTCCCATAGCAGTAGGGGACCGGGTCGTGCAGCCACTTCATGTGTTTGAGCTGGATTCCTTTCTCATTCAGAACTCTTTTATCAGGAAAATGGTGCAAAGAACACAGCAGGATCATTTTGCTTTGTGTAGCATATCTGTGTGTACACATGTTACTTCAGTATAACCTGTATTCTGAAAAACAGTGGTCATTTGCTTGCAACAGCCTTCCAAGTGTTTATCTGCTTAGCAGTGGTGTAGAGCTGTCTAAGTCCTAAGCTTCTGGGACTCTGTCATGTTCTGACACTCACTTCCTGTGTGATTCTAGGGAAAGGTGTAATTCCTGTTTACCTTAATGTCTTCAGTTCCTGAAAGATGGTTATCATGTGGATTCACCTGTAAGGTGTTTTTAGTTCCTATCACTTAGTGATGCCAACCACTGTACCAATGACTGAGACTTTAGATGACTCAGTCTCCCTGATAATGACAATGTTTAGAGGTGAAAGTTAAGATGTCCAGAAGTCATGTAGAAATAGTGTGCAGATATACCAGTTCTCAGGCCCTTTCCATAGCTTCCAGGCTTGCTGTCTGTCCTCTTTAGTGTGATATAATCAGTCATGCCAGGGAGGACAAGAGGGTGTGCAAAATGCCATTAATTTTTCCCATTTTCACAGACCTGAAGTCTTTAACATTTTGTCCCTGTTGCTGATTAAGATCTTTCTGGAAACTTGCAATAAATAGATAAATCACCTGATGATTTTTAATTTTCTTACGCCTGTGAAATAAGGAGCAGTGTTAAAGCAGGCCAGTGAATCTCCCCTCGACATTTAGCTCCACTTCTGACAGAACATCATGAAAAATGAGTCTTGAATGCAAGTAACAGGCTCTTTTGTTGTTGTTGTTTTATGTAACAGATGGCAACAGTCTGTTTGACTCCATGGCCGGTGGGATGCGTCTGATCGTCAGCTGCATTTCCTCCTTCCTTATCCTCTCTCTGCTGCTTTTCATGGTCCACCGCCTGCGCCAGAGGCGGAGGGAGCGCATAGAGTCTTTGATTGGGGCAAACTGTAAGTGGCCTGTATCTGTAATGAATCTTGATCGAAGTTGTGTGTGGGCTTCAAAATAAAGAAAGCAGAGGAATCCACAAATCTGTGGAAAACTTCAGCACAAGGCTAGTTGTAGATTCTGGTCAGTACTGTACCCAAAAGTAGCCCTGCACTGGCTGCCTGAGCTGGGCATGGTTTGTGCAGGCTTTAGTTCTCTAAACCACTCCATGTTCAAAGAAGGAACTCTTGTATCAACACTTACCTTGTCCTTCCTGCATGTTATTGACAGATCGATGTAAAGGTGAGAAGTGTCACGGTCTTGCTTGACTGTGCCTGTGTGTGTGCCTTGGTAGATTCTTCAGACTTGAACTTCTTTCAGTCAGTAACAGAAGAATAGGATTTGTTTGCATGTAGTCCAAATCTGAAATATCCTGGATGTATGAATGAGATCCTGAGTCTGAAGAGATTAGATTCAAATGTAGACGTGATGCAGGACAGAGAGATTGGGAGCCAGTGGCTCTGGATAGTGTGGAACTGCTGTGAGTTGATTTGTGTAGGTAATACAGACTTTTCTAGGTCTTCAGGAGACATGAGTTCCCTGGGTGTGAAAAGTGCAAAAAGGTGTTGTGATCTGCCTTTAATTGCAGAAGAAAGCATAAGATAAAGTCACTTACTACTTCTTCTCTTGAAATAGTGCACCATTTTAACCTGGGCCGCAGGATGCCTGGATTTGATTATGGTCCTGATGGTTTTGGAACTGGTCTTACTCCACTGCATCTTTCAGACGATGGAGAAGGTGGGGCATTTCACTTCCATGATCCACCTCCACCCTATACTGCTTACAAGTATCCAGATATTCAACATCCAGATGACCCACCTCCTCCTTATGAGGCTTCTGTCAATCCAGACAGCATCCTTTGTTCCACTCCAGGTATGCAGACAACAACTTCTCTTTTTGTTTTGGCTAGAGGGTAGAATGTTTTGGGAGTTTTTTTTTTAAACTATAACTGTGTGTTTTAGCAATTGTGATGGGGAAAATATATTTTATATTAAAATCTCTTATTTCTGTGATGGAAAAGTTGTTTGTTAAAATGTATTGTTACGCTTGGCTTTTCCCAAAGGTTCTTTGGATTGCCTAAATTACAAGTGGAACCCGTGCTGCAAGCAGTTTAACTCTTCAACCTTACCTATTCTGAAGCCTTACCTTGAATGGGTGACCAGGTTGCCTAGTTTCCACTGTGCTGGTGCCTTTTCTAGTCTTTTGGAGATAGGTCTGTAGAGATGGGTATTAAAAAGTAGAATAAATGTCAAGTATGAGAGATTTTGAATAACATCCATCCAATGTCTTCTCTCCACTTCCCTCACCCACACCCTACAAGAAATGACCAAAAATATCACTTTCTAATGATTCACCCAGTGCTTTTTGGTTTTGCAGCTGCGATACACACTGTAGAAGTGACTCCAGTGTGGGGGTTTATAGCAGCATATCTCACAGGAGAAGGGAGCCTGATTAGTGCGAGGATCTTATTTTCATATCAGAGTTTTATTTTTGGTATGTAACTTTCCTCTTTTGCAGCATCATCTCTTTGTGCATTAATGCAAAACCAGGAAAAACTCAGTGCACAGATGAATCTCTTCAGGAATGTGAAATCCTGTACTTTGTGTCCTGATTCTGCTTGCTTTTTTTCCTTTGCAGACAGAGTTCTTTCTCAGACTGTGCAAAGCAGTCCTCCATCACTAGGAAACTGTGATCCATCCCCACAGCGTACAGAGGGATCGCTTCCTCCCTCAGTTGGTCCCTCTCCAGTGGAGCTGGAAGACTCTGCTGATAGCAGCACCTTTCTTGTCCCTCCTGACACGCCGCTAAATGAGAACACACCGGCAGAAACTCTTACGGGCAGCCGTCACAGCCACTGTTCTCTCAATACCATTGTATAAAGGAGCAAAAAGCCGACTGGCCATCAAATAGTTTTAGTAACTGTTTGCACAGACAAACACTAATCCGTGGTCTGAACTTCAGAAGGAATCTCCACTTGGTTTTTGGAACACCGCATTTATGTTCTAGGTTAGGGTTGTGCCTCGCGTTTCTTGGCTGTCGTTATTCATTCACTAATCGGTTTGTCCTGTAAATATGGATTGTATAACTGCTCTTTTTTTCCACGGGCTGTGGAAAGGAGCGCAGAGAATTCCTTTGACTTCTAAGGAGGTGAAAAGTATGAGTAGGTTTGGGTTTTTTTTTTTCTTAACCTAAGAGGTTACAAAATCTACATCAGAAAAAAGCTGCTTGGATTTGGCTGGATACCACTGGACCCAGGGAAGAGATGATGGAAGAGGAGGGTGGGGGCAGTCACCATTCAGTCAGTTGCTTTCTCTCTTGCTTCAGTGCTACACTTGGAAAAGATAGAGAAGATGAACTGCAGGGGAAGGGGCTCAGGGTCCATTTTATAGAACAGGTACACTGAGGAGCTAGAGCACATGCCACCAAGTAAGTTACACAGTATAAAACATTTGTGTGCTTTGACCTGTCTTGCTGTTTCAGAACACCATAGGGACTGGAAGATGAATGATCTACACAATATGTGACAAGTGGGTACTGAAAAAACTAGGGTTTGCAATTACAGTTTGTTGTTGGTAGCTGCAAAATCTCATTGTCAGTTAAACTTTCTGACACTGGAGGAAAATGGTCTGTATAATGCTTCTGTCCCTTTGGTAGAGTCCTGATAACATCTTGGGTAGCACACAGGGAAGTGGTAGGGAGCAATTAGCTTCAATGCAGTCTCATTTCCCTGTATGAAGCTCTTTGTTGTAATCCCATAAGGAAGACTGAGATTTTTGTCTTTGTAGTTTAACCTCTCTACACAAGACCGGTTCTTGCTTTTCTTATCACATGCTATATTTAGCATGGAAGTGTGTTTCACCCCCTTTCCATTTCACTTCTTTACAACTCCACAAATACCATTTAAAAACAATGATCAACACGCTCTATTTGATGTTCAGTTCTAACTAGACACTTGTTCCTTATCACACTCCCTGTTCTAGGGATTTCCCATGTGCTTCACAGACCATTTACCAAGGTCTCACAAGGGGTTACAGTGTGCTTAGTGTACTTGAGTCAATAAAGCAGGTTGCTGCAGTCTGATGTCCTCTTAAATATCCCCCTCAGTTTGAACTCTTTTAATTTACAGATGGCAAAAAGCTTCATTCACTCCTTCCCTAAGCCCAAAGGCCAGACCAAAGGTTTTGGTAATGAGTGCAAAATCATCTTTACGGGCAATGTTAAATGTGGTGGGATTTTGGCGTGCAATAGCTCACGCTTCCCCCAATCCTCCTCTTGCCTCTGCTTCTCCTTGACTTACTGCAGCAGTCAGCAAGTGAGATGAGTTACAAGGAATTTGCAAAGAATGCCCCTGTGAGTGTTCTCCTGTTACCCTATGAAGGGTACAAGCCTAGAGGGATCTGAAGAAAACACCGCATGGGGGTGGGGATGGGATCTATTTTTCTAGTAGTGACGAGGAATCGTACTTGTATGACAAAACCTATCCCACTGCTGTGCTTTCTGAGTGCAACCGACTCTTTCCCCACTGAATATGCTGCTACTTTCTATTCTATGTCTTGCCTATGGGCTTGTACTGTACTTGAGGATTGGTCTTGACAATTCAACCTCCTTTTGCAGAGAAAACTGTGAGCTTTGTTATTGAGATCATAGCTGGTGTCTTGACGTTCAGACAACTTGCCAACAGTCTTGAATTCATCAGAAGGCGTGAATCTCAGTTCTGGGGTGTGCTCCTGGCACGTGAGTGGGAGGAAGCACAGTTGGGAAGCCTCTTCTCCTGGAGCCGACCACCTCCTGCCCTCTGCCTCCCGCCTCCAGCAGTGCTGGTTTGAAACCAGAGGCGCAGTTCTCTACCCTGGGCCATCTCTTACCCTCTCGTCCTCTTGAGTCCTGGTGTAATGAAGTGGATGGATAGCAGCAGTGAGAACCACGCATACAAATTGTTGAGCATTTCTGAAGTATGAAAATAAAGCGGGTTTTGTGCATTTTTGAGCACATTCATATGTTTTATACATTGTATGTACTGACCTTTCTTTAGTTTTTATAGCTCCGGATACGTGTGCCGTGCGTGTGTGTGTCTGGGTGCTGAGATGTTATATATATATACACACACACATACATACTGTAGATGGTAACCTTTGTGCTGTGTCCAGCTAGCTGAAGCTAAGCACTGGGATGTAAACTAGGCTCTTAGGGTTAATACCTCTCTGAAGCTGGCTGCGCTCTGCTGTAGGACAGGCTGTGGTAGTGTGCACTTCAGTAGGATGCAGAGTCTGTGCTACTACAATCTGTTCCTGAAAAATATTTTGTTAGCAGTGCAAAATAGAAAACTTCCAATTGCTTTGAGGCCAGATGGAAGAGTTGTTCTTTGTTAGTATCCTAGTGCAATAACGAAAGGCCTCTTGGCTTGGTTTAGTCTCTGAGGTTGTGTGTTGTGGCTGAGGTGGGCAGATGCCTCACCTCACGCTTCTTCTGAACTGCAGGACTCTGATATTTTTTTGCTTCCTTTTGGTTCTGTGGTGATTTTTGTTTGGAAATAAGCTGTGTTACAACTGGCAGCTTCATGGTGGCTCCTGGTTGTAGCTATTCCAAATGGAGGCTTCTTTGTAGAAGCCTCCCTGTGATATTTCCCCCACTGCTTCTGAGCCTTTCCCACTTGCGTATTGGCACGGAGGCTGCTATTTTCTCTTTTCTCCTATCCTTTTTCATCTTAACTGTAAGCAAGGGAAGTTTTGCCTTGAGCAGAGCAGCTCACTAAGTACAGCTCATTTACCTCTTGGTGAGCTTCTAATTTGGCAATAAAATTGTCTCTTTTTTCCCCTTCTTTTTTAATGTAGCTTTTTCACACTGAGTACTTCTGTTGCAGTAAGGACCTGTATAGCAGAAATTGTCACATCTACTCAGACTTCTGGACCAACTGAGGAGGAGTTACATTTTCTTGACAGCAGTTGACTCCTCAGCAAACCTTCCTTGCCCTTGGCAGGGTGACTAGTAAGCTGTTTATCCTCAACACCAATTAGAGAGGGATGATGCTGGCCTGAGGAGGACCCTCCTGGTCTGACAGCCATTAGGCTGATGAGATCTTTGGATGGTCCATTGATTTTTAATTATCTTTGTTTTTATTTCCCCAGCACTTTTCACTTCTCTGGATGTTTTTTGTAGCTACTAGTGCATGCCAAACATCCCTCCAGCCCTGTGGGGGAGGTGGCATTAGCACACGGTTCCCAGCAGTGCGCTGTTTGTCTCTGGGGCCACTTCTGAGCACGGTTGTCAGCCGCAGCACTCGGTTCCGTGTGGGGCTCCTGCTGCCCATTGTGGCCTCTGACAAACCCTCTCCTCAGGTTCTTCACCCTCATGGCGTACTGTGGTGCCGTACTGAGGTGTCTCTTCAGGAGCAGCCCCAGATAGTCCCTTCTGTGGGTGTTATTCTGTATTCTGTGGTACCCACATCCACAGGCTTTTCTCACAACAACCTTTTTTATGAGGTGGGTTGCAGAGGACTGTGATGTTAGAAGGGTGGTGGGTTTCATTCTGTGCTGAAAGATCAAAACTCTCATTCAGATATACGAGGAGCTTGTCTGTGTAATGTTCATGTCTAATTCTGAGCCTTAGACTATTCCTTTACCCTTTATTCATGGCAGGACACTGATCTAGAGAGTGCAGTTGGTGGAAAACTTTTTCTCATGACTTAATCCTATAGTTGGCAGGAAGAAAATGTTTTTGTGACTAGTAATTGACTGTTCTTTTTCCATCTAATCTTAAATTAATTTGAAGCTGTTTTTTAAAGATGGTTTAATCTTTCAGATGTGGCTCTCCAGTGGCAAAGCACTGATGTTCTGATGTTGCCTTGTGCAATCCATAACAAGCATCTTCTTTTTCAGTTGCTGAAATGTCTATTTTCTCCCTAGTGAAGGAACATGCAATACTCAGAAATACCTTTTAATGCTCCCTTGCAAGTTGGGGAGCTGGACCCTACAATTAGAGCAGATTAGCGTAACAGAGGCAAATCAAAGCTCAGATGTTTTGTTCCCCGGTTCCAAATGAAACCAGTGTTTCTTTGGAAGAGATGTTTTCAGCAGTGAAGATCTGCTTCCCCTGAAAACAGCCTGCGTTACCTGCCTGCTACGGTACCACATAGCTTTAATTTCCCAGTATATTGTGCACCTTGAGCACGGTGTGGGCTGGAGCTGCTGCCAGCAGGGATGCTGGGCTGCGTGCGTGGCCGTGCCGCACCGATCCCCCAGCCTGAGGGGCTTACACACACCACACACTGCTTTGAACCTTCTCCTGGAAAATAACTTCAGCCAAGGCTACGTTTGCAGGCTTCTCCTGTGTAGCTGGTTTGTGACTGGACTTAACTGTGGCAGTGTATAAAAGGTTTTGATATTCTGTGACATATTATGTAGGATTCAAATTTGATACTATAACAATTCAGACCCTGTGGCACTGGCTCTTTTTTGGTTTAACTTCTTCCTTTGGGTTGGCACTAATCTTTCTTTCTTTCTTTTTTTTTTTCCTTAAGATGCTGTGAGAAACATTTCATCCAAATGCCAAATAAATTGTGTTCTGTAAGAGAAATGGCCTGTCCCAGTGTTCCCTGATTTCTGCATCAACGTGGCTCCCCAGCATTGCAAAGGGGCAATGTTGTGAAACCTTGTGGTCTCACAAAAGGATGAATAGACTCATTTAACTTCAAGCAGGGAGGCTGCTGAACTCTCTTTGTGTACAAATTCTCATGGAATTTACCTGTATGAGCGTAATTTTAGGGCAGTCTTGGCTGTATACCCAAGACGGTGAAGTGCAGCCTACTCCTGCCCTCTCCAAACCTGCAGGAAGCTGCCAAGCCTCTGGGCCGGAGTTGCAAGTGGTTGTGTGGGATGGGTGGAGGGGTATTGTGGACCCCCAGCTGCCAGTGTGGGATGGCAGGGCTCAGGGAAACCAACCTAGTCAGTCAGAGTTGATGCACAGTGAGAGGGGGACAGTGTCAGCACTGAGCTGTGCTGCCTCTGTGCACCCGGCAGGTGCTGGGGGAAAAAGCTTGTCGAGAGGTCAGACTGTCCTGGCCACTTGAGTTATTCCAAGATCTCAACCCTGACCCTTTCATCAAATTCTGAAAGGAAGGTTTTTTTCCCTTGGCTGTGTTTTTCACCCCCTTTGTTGTACAGAGGCCAGAGGGAGGGCCCTGGTGTGACCTTGGGTCAGGACAAGACAGGAGAAGCCTTGTCTTACCTTGGCCTAGAGCAGTGTTTTAGGGGTGTGAGGGGGGTCCTGTCTGGTGCTGGGGAGGTGTAGAGCAGATGGTGTTTCTACTCACAGCAACCTTGAGCTGCTTTACAAGTGATTGCTGTTCCCTTGGGAGCTGAGTGGACACAGAACGAGCTGAGGTGTGCAGGGGGAGAGGCAGCTCACCTGAGCTCAGTCCCTTTGGCCTGCAGGGATCTAGGGGGTGATGCTGCCACTCCTGAAAGAGCCTGTAACTCTGAATTATTTAACAAAGCTGTCTGGTGGCAGGGGATATTCCCCCCAAAAAAACTTGCTGAATAAATAGTCTCTTTAAATAGTTGTGCTGCTTTAGTAATGCAGCCTTGCAGCTGGAGGGCGACAGGATGGAGCAATGGAGTCAGTCTAATGTCTTCTGTCCTGGCAAGGGTTGTTCAGCATCGCTGCTGGGTGCTGCTGTGGATGTGTGCTCCTGGCAACACGACTGGAGACTCCTGACGTCGGTGTGGTCAGTGTGCTGGTTGAAGGATGAGTCCTTTTTTTTAGAGTAGGGAAAGCTATGCTGCTGGCACCTGCCCCTGCTGCTTGTGGAGCAGCCCAGGTGAGTGGAATGGCACTGGGCTGCTGGTGTGGCCTTGCCCCTGGCTTGGCTCTGTGGGTGGCTGCAGGACAAGCGCTGGAATCGGGTTTTCCAGAGCCACACTGAGTCAAATCCACTTTACCTGGGAGAAATAGTTAAAGAATTAAAAATTGGCCTCCTGATCCCAGCCTCCCATGAGAGGGGCTGGGTTTGGGTGCAAGGGAGGAGGGGCAGGTCATTTTTGCATGGCCTGGAGTGGCCCCAGAGACACCTGTCCATGCCTTGGGCTGGGAGCTCAGGACCTAGAAATGTGGGTTTGTTGGTTTGGGTTTGGTTTAGGAGCTGTTGGGCTCACAGTGTTTGCTGTGAGTGCTGCAGAACAAGTCTGCACAGCCTTGCTGGGCTGTCCTCATGCCCTGCCTGTGGCCACAGGATGCGTTCATTGCTGAAAGCAGTCCAGCCTGCAGCGTCATCCTCACCGGCTGCCACCAAAGCCTCGCCTCTCCCTTTTCTCTTTCCTGCCCCCGCTGAGGGCAGCTGCTGCCACAGCCACCTCCGTTGCTACTGGACCTGGACCAGCACAGTCCACAGCTCCCAGAACTTCATTTCTGCTTGGGGCTGTGAGATGCTGATTCAGCTGAAGGCAGTGGGATGCAGCCCCTTCCCTTAATGCCGGTCTTGGGAGTAAAGGGATAAACACCTCTCTGTAGCAGCTGCCTGATGCCCTGAGCACCTGGGGGATGTGGTCTGGCAAGGACTGCGTTCAGCTCTGCTGATGCTGCAAGAGCCTGTGCAGATACGACTTGGTCTTTCCTTGCTCTCTTGTGGCCATGGAACAGGGGCAGTGCTGCAGCTGCAGGGAGCAGGTGTGAGGGCCTGGCACACAGCCACTGTCCCAGGGCTCGCTGCGCTTCCTGGGACACCCTGGGAGGGGGTGGCTGGCAGCACCGACACTTGGGTGCTGTGGCAGGGCCATTGCTGGGCTGCCTTCTGCTGTAAGCTCTTACCAGCTTAAGAAGCATTTACCTGGGAGGGTAATGAGCAGCTGTGCTCAGCACAGCATGTCCATGGCTCTTGGGGCCCTGGGAGAACGCTGGAGGCTTTGGGGCACCAGTGAGAGGTGTGTATGGGCCACATCCTGGCAGTGGTCTCGGGGGTGCCAGACTGTGGGGGCTGTCCAGGCTCCCTGTCACTGACACTGTTGGGAGCACAGAATGAGTGAAGGGGTTGTGCAGCAGCCACGGTGCCTCCTTTGTGGCACTGCCCAGTGCACTCCCTGTCCTGCCTTTCTTCCTGGACCAGGGGCAACTTATTAGAGGTACAAAGCATTTAACAGGAAATCAGAGATGGCCAGAGCCTTTATTCCTCTTGAACTTCACCTCCTCGCTGCAGTCGCTTCTCTGGATGCTCACAACTGTTTGTGCACCCATCCCTGGGCAGTAAACCACTCTGACAGCTCCAGCCCTTGACTTGTCGATTCCCCCAGTGGCCTGGGTCCCCATCCATGTTCCCAGGCAGCAGTGCAGAATTTACCTTCAGAGCCTGGCCTGGGCATCTCTGCTGTGTGCTGGTGCAGTGCTTGCTGGCATTGCACATGGTGGGGGTTCTGAGCAGGGTGGCACGATGCCTGTGACTGGTTGATGGCTGCAGCCTAAGTAACCCATTTTTATTTTTCAGTGGTATTTTCTCCCCGTCGTGGCTCTTGCCCCTGGTGCTGTGACTACATATGTCTGCAAGGACCTTGCCTGGCTCCACCAGGACAGCACAGAGCTGTGTGATCAGCTGTACGCTCCTCACCACTGTGGCAGCAAGAGACCAGCAAGTACAGAGTGGCTCTTTCAAGGTTTGATCTGGTTCCTATAGAAACTGGAGGTTGCCTGGTGCCAGTGCCAGCAGCCAGTGGTGCTCCTCGGGGAGCCAGGCAGCTGGGGACAGGCAGCCAAGGCTGCTGCTGCCTTTGCATGTGCCTTGCAGCCCCCTCTGCTTCCCCTCCTGCTCCTGCCCCTCAGCAGGGCTGTGCTAAGCCTCACTGGGGCTCTGTATCCCTCTTCAGCTGTGAGGGGCTCTCTGGGCCTCATGGGTCCTTGGGCTGGTCCTGGCTCTTGGCAGCACTGGATGAGACATGGGACTCGCTCCCTCTGGGTACTGGGTTGCAGCTCATTTCTGCTGCTGTTCCTGTGGTCTCTGTGGTTAACACCTCTGTACTTGCCCTCCTTACCGAAAATCACCACTAGGGAAGACCGAAAACCTAAAAGGGTGTCCTGGGAGGCAACCCTGACCTGGTCAATGCTCTGGTGAGGGACAGCCCAGGGTGATGTGTCCCATCATCTCCTGAGACGCCCCGCTGCCTAGCACTGTGGACTGTGCCAGCATGGGCAGGAGGTGAGTGTGTTTGTGCCGCATCTCTGTCCTGGTCTCCCCTGGGTGCTGGAGCATCTCCTGTCCTTCCCAGCAGCAGCAGCCTGCAGACCCCCTCCGCCTGGCCTGCCCTACTTTGTGATTGCTTCGGAAGGCTGATGGCAGCCCGCTGCAAACTACCTCATCCCCAGAGCAGAGGCCAAGTGTTAGCGCTGGTGCAGAGCCAGGGCAGCTCCCAGGAGCGCTGTGCTCCTGCTTTCCTTCCCCTGTGCCCTGCTCCGGGGTCACACCTGCGGCTCGCTGCTGCCCAGGCACCAGCCCAGGCTGGTTCTGCACAGGGCTGCTGCAGGTGCCCTGAAGAGCCCTTGCCAAGGATGAGCCCTGCTGGGTATCTTGTCCCTGGGAGCACATGCCAGCCAAGCAGCTCTGCTGAGCCAGAGCCCAAGCCTGTCCCTGGCCAAGCTGGCAGCAGGAGGCTTCTTCCCCCTGCCCTCACTGCTGCTGGGTTTGTTCATGCTGGCAGCAGCTCGGTTGGTGCTCCTGGCCGGGGCCAAGTGCTGGGGAGAGGAGCTGTGGGCTGGGCCCCGTGGCCTCCTTTCCAGTGATGCCTGAAGCTGGCAGGGATATTTTAGGAGAATGTGACAACACTATACTCCTGTGTTTTCACCCCCTTCCTACCTGCCTGCTGTGAGAGCACAGCTCTACGGGACAAGCTTTAGTGGTGGGACCAAGCAATTCAATGATCAGTGACACTGGCTCCCGCGGTGTCGGCCTGGCCGGGTGCAATGGGGACAGTGTGTGCTGCCTCCATCCTGGGGAGCTGAACAGCTCGGTCCCCCAGCTCAGGCTGCCCACGGGAGCCTCCTGGGCTGCCCGGAGAGTGCTGAGGCTCATGCCCTGGTGCTTCCCCCTTACTGTGGTCCACCAGTGCTGCGGCTGTGGGAGCTCGAGCTGCTATGATGCGACGCAGCCTTGTGCTGTCCGGAGCCCAAGGGCCAAGTGCTGCTGCATCTTGAGCCCGGCAACTTGAAGGTCCCCGCAGCACAGCTGCTGTGGGTGCCTGCTGAGCTTTGCCCAGGGAGGGGCCTCTGTTTGCAGGGATGAACTGGACTCAGATTCAGCCTGTGTGTCTCCCTGGCACTGCCTGGCCCCCTCATCCAGTCCCTGATGGGACCACCCCTCTCCCAGCATGGGGGCTGCAGGACCAGCTGCTTGCTGGCTTGGGGTTTGCCAGAGCTGGCAGAGGGGCATTAAAGGCTGTCCTCTAGCACGTGCCTGCAAAGAGTGGGGGGACCACCCTTTCACCCCTTGGAGAAGGGTCAGGGAGCATGCTATGGTCCCAGCCTTTGCCAGCCCCCCGCTCCCCTGCCTCATCCTTGCCGCCTGTCCTTGGCCTGGCATCCCAGACCTGGGCCTGGCACGGCATAGAGGGCCTGGCTGGGGGCCGGGCTGCTCCCCCCACTCCTTCCTAGCAGCCGAGGAGTTAAAAACTCAGCCCTTGTGATGAATATTTAACAGCAGAGCACAGGCTGGAGCGGAGGATTTCCCGGGCTGCCTGGGCGCTGGCAGCACTGCCTCCCGCCCCAGCCCCGCCGCCTGCCCGGGTGCACTGCGGAGGAGGACGAGGACGGGCCGAGGGGCTCTGCCCGCTGCTGCCGTCCCTGTGCTGGCATGGGGCCGTGGGGGCTGGCCCTAACTTTTCTGACTTTGCCTCTCGTCGTGCGGGCGGCTGCGGGAGGTGAGATGCACCCGGCCCGCTCTGGGGCGGCTGGAGGGGATGGGGCTGGGGGTGTGGGGTGCAGGGCAGGGGGCACCTGTAACAGCCCCCTTTGTTCCTTTCCCGTGGCCCAAGGTGGGGGGATGTGGGGCAGGGGTGCTGGGGACAGGGACTGGAGGATCTGGTCTGTCCTGGGAACCGTGTCCTGCCTTCCCACCATCCTCCTCCCCTCACCCTGGTTGATGTCCCGCTGCGCTGCCAGGCTCAGGGAGTCTCAGCCCACCCAGGGCTATCTGTCCCGGTAGGAGGTGTTCGTGTCCCCTTGGGGCATGTGGGTGTTGGGCTTCAGCCCATCTGCCCCACTGCTCACCCTGAAACACCCAGGAGGATAAAGCGTTTGTGCGGAGCGGTGCTGCCGGGCTGAGGCGGGAGATGCTCACCTGTGTTTGGGCTGGGCTGGCATCAGCTAGTGCTGCCCTGATTCCTGCCACAGGATGCTCGTGGTCTGCCGAGGGCTGATGTGGCTCCAAGGGTCTCCCAGCAGCTCAACTTCTCTCTGGACAGGGAAGACAGCTGAAGGTCCCTGGCCTGAGCACCCTCTGAGTCCTGCACCATCCTACTCGCATCTCTCTTCTGGGGCTGGAGACTTCTGTAGTGCTGTAGCCAGGGTTTCTCTGTGGTGCTGCAGGCAGGGCAGGTGGAGGCAGCCAGGGCTGCCTGTGTCCTGGCAGCTCGAGTGGCTGTGGCTTGGCTTGCCTGAGGCCAGCTCCCTGGCACAGCCCCATCACCATCGCTGGGGACTGCTTGGGTGGGCTGGCCCCGGCTGGCACTGCGTGTCCCTGTGCCTCCTGCCAGGAGCAGGCTGGGGAGCTGAGGAGGGAAGGGGTAGGCTGCTCTGCTCCCATTGCAGCTGGTAGCCCCGGGTGGATGTGCAGTCAGCAGGAGCAGGTCTCCAGCATCCACTCAGCATCCCTGTGTCTGTTGCACTGGCACTCGGCAGCAAGCGTGGAGCCCCTGCAGCCACCCCGGCACAGGCAGCAGCGCTGGTGGGAGTTTGGCAGCTCCAGCTGAGGTGGCCCTGAGCGACAGAGCAGCGTGGGCACGAGGCTGCCCACCCCTCTGCCACCCCCTGCCTGCTGCAGCCCCCAGCAGCCGCCTGCTGCTGCCAGCCCCCCTGCAAGGAGGCACCCGGGAGGGCTGCGGCAGCCCCCACCCCCCTCCCCCTGGTCCCCGGTGCTGCTGGGGCTGGATGAGGTGCCTGGTGGAGGGTGAGGGGGGCGGCCTTGGCTCCCCAGGAGGTGTAAGTGGGGGACAGCCCTGCGGCAGCCGGGGGAAGGAGCCCCCACAAGCAGAGAGATTTGGCCGCCTTGAAGCGGAGCAGAGTTATACTGAGGGAGGTTTCCCTGGGAGCGGCTGGGGGAGGCAGGGAGGGTGCGAAAACACCAGCACCAAGAATAACTGGGATGAGCATAAGCGCCAGCAGGACCCCTGCCTGCCGTCACGGGGCTGGGCACGGCCACGGGTGGGTTTGGGGAGGTGGTGCCTGGCATGATCACCCCCCTGAGCTTTCCTCTCTCCTGCAGGACAGTGGTGTTACGACTCACAGGACCCCAAATGCGGTGAGTGGTGCCATGTACAGGGCAGAGGTGTCTGGGCTGTGTGGGGGCTCACACCCCCACATCTCCTCCAGGCTGGAGGCACCCTGGGCAGCACCAGTAATGCTGCATGGAAGAGTGTGGCTTGGGGAAGGGTGAATTCACCTCCATCACAACAAGGTGGGAACACTTAGAGGAGCTTTGCTTTAAGGTATGCTGGCCTAAGGGCTGGAGCCAAGTGCCCGAGCTCCTTGGAGCAGCTTGTCCCTGACCTCCTGTCCCAGCCAGATCTGGGTGCTCCAGGGCCAGCACCAGCTTCCCCCCCTTTCACCTGAAGCAAATCAAATCCTGGATTTAAAGTATGCCATTACCAACCCCAGCAAGGCACAGGCATTGAGGGGGCCATAGGGCACAGGGGCCCGGCTTGAGGAGGGATGGCTCAGTTGGGGCAGGTAGTGCTCCATGCTGGGGAAGGAAAGCATGGCTGGGGGCACTTTGTCTCAAAGCATGTAAATAGCTTGTAAAAGGTTAATTAGGGATCAACAGAACTTAATCAGCTGTTACAGCTGAAGTGTTTTATAGCTGTTGGGTTTATATGCCCTGTGCCCAGTGGCTGTGGCCGGTGAGCGGGAAGGGCCATCCCTGCAGACCAATGCCCGGTGTTACCGGTGCTGAATGTCACCAGGCTGGTGGCCAGGGCAGCTTCTGCAGGGCACCGTGGCCGGCGGAAGGCGGCTGGGGCAGCGTGGAGCCGGCATGTGCCCATGGCAGGGCCACGGGGAATGGTCCTTTAATGAAGACATGGGGTAATTTGTGGGGCCACCCTGCAGCACTGTGCCTGGGAGCTGATGGGGCACGGCACAGCCAGGCTGCAGCTCTGGGAGCTGGTGGGGCACGGCACAGCCAGGCTGCAGCTTTGGGAGCTGATGGAGCACGGCACAGCCAGGCTGCAGCTGTGGGAGCTGGTGGGGCACGGCACAGCACAGCCAGGCTGCAGCTCTGGGAGCTGGTGAGGCACAGCACAGCCAGGCTGCATCTGCAGGNATGGGGCACGGCACAGCCAGGCTGCAGCTCTGGGAGCTGGTGGGGCACGGCACAGCCAGGCTGCAGCTTTGGGAGCTGATGGAGCACGGCACAGCCAGGCTGCAGCTCTGGGAGCTGGTGAGGCACAGCACAGCCAGGCTGCATCTGCAGGAGCTGGTGGAGCACAGCACAGCCAGGCTGTAGCTGCGGGAGCTGGTGGGGCACAGCACAGCCAGGCTGCAGCTCCCAGGGTTTCCAGGTAAAAAGCTGCCTGGAATAATGAGGGGAGAACAGAAGGAGACAGGACTGAGCCCAGGGCAGCAGGTGTGTCTGTGGTTTTCTCTGCCTAAGAGGGAGGTAGGGAACTGTGAGAGCTGAACCATGGAGTGCTGCTGGGGGAACAGCCTCCCCCAGATCCTGGTTGTAGGAGATATGGGGGATAATGATGTGTGAATCAGCCAGTGGTAAAACCCAAACCACGTGTTCTGTGAATGGGCCTGAAGTCCTCTGTTCTCCCTTCTTAAGTGGCTCCTGCCTGTCTTTCCCTCCCAGGGAACAGTTTGCTCCCTCTGTGTAGAGCAACTCTCTGCCCAGCCACAGGAGGCCAACGGTGCGTACAGCCTCTCTGGGAGGGTTTGCTTGCAGTGATGGGCAGAAGGGGCTGGGAGAAAAGCCAGCCCTTCAGCAGTGACAGTGTGGAGGGACAAACACAGCTGCCATACTAAATGCAGACCCTGGCCCCGTGAGGATATCCAGCTGAATTAAGCCCCACTCATCAATAGGAAGGGCAGGAGGGCAGCTCCTGTGGGATGTAGGCAAGCATGGCAAGGACAGCACGCTGGCTGAGGGCCCAGCCTTGTGTTCCCCCTGGGAGTGACAGTGGGTTGGTGGCTGCCCACGGTGCCCCTGTTCCTCCTCTGCAGGTCCCAGCCACTGGAATGAGCTGAAAGCCGCATGCGGCGGCAGCAAGCAGTCCCCTGTGAACATCGACAGGCGCTGGCTGCAGCGGGACCAGCGCCTCGGGGACATCCTCTTTGAGGGCTACGACCAGGCCCCCCCGGGCAAGTGGAGGCTGGCAAATGATGGGCACACAGGTGAGTGCTATGGCCAGGCATCCCCTCCTGCCCTGGCCTCCCAGGCACTGTCCCAGCCGGGGCTCACTGGAGGACAAGCCTGGATGTGTCAGGGCTGTCTCCCATCCTGCCCCCATTCTGCTGCCCCTGCAGTGGTGCTGAACCTGGCGAGTGAGTCTGTCTCTGAGCACATCACCATCAGTGGTGGGGGCCTCCCGGGCAGGTACCGTGCCCTGCAGCTCCACTTCCACTGGGGCAGCCCGGCACGGAATGGCTCCGAGCACACCCTGGATGGGCACCAGCTCCCCATGGAGGTAGGTGACAAAAGGCATCAATGGTGTGCTGCCCATGTCCTCGGTGTGATGGGAAGCATCCCAGGGCAGCCTCTGTGACTCTGTGCCTGCAGGTTTGGCGGTGGGCTCTGTCTCCACAGCCTGGTGTTGATGGCTGCACAGGGCACTTGGGTAGGTAAAAAGCAGCTGGTGTGAGACTGGAGGCTTTTCTTTCCTGTGCGTGGTCCAAGCTGCATGGCCAGAGGCACCCAGCAGGGTTGGGAGGGCTCTGTGCCCCGGTGGGGCTGTGTGCTGAGTCAGTGCCTGCAGCAGGAGCTGGAGCACGCTGTGCCAAGCGTGCCGGGATCCTTCTGGGTGGAAGAGGCTCTGCACCTCTGAAATATTAATCATCTACCAGAAGAGGGCAAAGTGTACGTATTGTGTCTGGTAGGCCCCCCATGAGTGCTGGCCCCCTTTCCCCACCCCTGTTAAAGCACCTTTGGTTCATTGGAGCTCTCTGATCCTGCAGCAGCCGCTCCAGGGAAGTGCCCATGGGACCAGGAGGACTCTGCTGGGGGTGGGTGGCTCAGTGGCTGCCACCCAGCCTGGCCTGGGGCATCTGTGGGTGAGGGTTCTGCTGCTGAGGGGCCAGCCAGGGGTGTCTGCCCATGCTTGGCCCTTCCATGCTTTCCTCAGCTGCACATTGTTCACATCAATGTCAAGTACCAAACGTTGGCAGAGGCAAAGGGGCATCCCAACGGGCTGGCTGTCCTTGGCTTCTTCTTCCAGGTGAGTCTGAGTGGGGCTCATGCTGCCAGTGGGAGGGGAGCCCCCAGGAATCAGCTGCTCACAGTGCAGCTGGGGGTGGGTTTGTGTGGCCCCCCTGAGGGAGTGAGGAAGGATGGGAAGTCTGGGTTGAGACCAGGAGGTGGAGGGGAACCTCAGCAGTGAAAAGTGCTGTGACCCCCCTGGCAGGTTCATGCAAGGGAGTCCTGGTTGGGAGCCCATAATTCTCATCGCTGCTCTGTAGTGACACAGGGCTGAGGCTGGCTCTGCCTGCAGGTGCTGGGTGGTGAAGGATGACCCTGCTCTTCCCTGCACAGGCTCTGCCCTGCCCCAGCTGCTTGCCCTTCCCTTCCACAGGTCTCCGAAACCCCCAACACCAACTACAACACCATTGTGATGGGGCTGAGGAACGTTTCCCATGCTGGTGAGTCGCCTCAGCCTCAGGGCACAGTCAGAAAGAGGAGAGACCCCAGTGTGGGAGGGCAGGGGTGCAGCAGGGGGGTTGGGTAAGGGGGACCTGCTGATCTGTGGGGCCACCTGGCTGTGGGGAAACTGTGGAGGTGGATCTGCTGTCCCCCAGGCATCTCTGGCACAGGGTGGGCTGAGTGGCCGTGTCTCTGCCCACAGGGGACTCCGTGGATCTGGCCTCCACGTTCCGGCTGAGCACGCTGCTGCCTGACGCCAGCCGGCTGTCCGGCTACTACCGCTACCAGGGCTCGCTCACCACCCCCGACTGCAGCGAGGCTGTCGTCTGGACTGTCTTCGAGGAGCCGGTGGACATCGGTCGGGAGCAGGTACCGGTGTGCACTGCCCCACACTCTGGCACTCCGGGGGCTGGACCCCCTTGGTGGCCAAGGAGCAGCCTCTCTCCTTGTGTTTCACTGAGCCCTAAGCAGGGAAAGTCATCTCTACACTAACCTTCCCGGCAACCTGGCCCTTAATTAATTTTGTGAAGGTTAAGTAACGGAGCTGTGGCCAGCTGCCAGCAGGGAGAGAAATCCCATCTCACCCAGCCCTGCTGCTCAGAAAGTGACATGGGAACGAACCCATTGGAGCTCAGAAGAGGTTCTGTAAAGATGAGTCAGTTTCTCTTCTGCTGCCCAAGTAACTTAGGTAGATGTGTTTCCTTGAGGCTGTCATAGGCCAGCTGCTCTTTAAGTGCTTAGCACAGGCAGTGAAACATGATTAGCTCCTCCAAAACCCAAGAGCCCATCCCTGGACGTCCCTCTGGGTCTGGTTTCGGGTGAACAGCGAGGGGTGGCAGGAGGACAGCCACCGGCATGGGGCCATGCCATGGCTCCTGTGCCATCAGCGGTGAGGCAGCATGGAAGGGGGCTCATGTGATGCCCACCCCGTCTCTCCCCTGCACAGCTGCGGGTGTTCTTCAGCAGCCTCCACTTCCCTGCCGCCGGTCCCACGCTCCTAAAAATGACCAACAACTTCCGCCCGCCGCAGCCGCTCCGCAGCAGGAAGGTGTTTGCCTCGCGGGCAGCCACGGCCAGCAGCACAGCCCCGGCCCCAGCCTGCTGCCAGCTCCTCTCCCCTCTGCTCCTGCTCGCCCTGACTGGCCTCTTCTCACCAGCCCCGTAGCATCCGGCCCTCCCCTGCCTCCACGAGAGCATCCCCCTGCTGCAGTGGGGATGAGTGGCAGCGCCTCTGCCTCACTGGTAAATGGGAAGACAAAAAACCCCAACCCAAAAAGCAGCACGATGGGATTGCATCTGGATGAAGGCTTTACAACCCTGCATCTCTGCCAGCCCAGCCCATCTCTGTGCTTTTCCTGTGGCCAGGTGCTGGGGAGCCATGGGGAGGGTGTGCAGAGCTGGAATAAAGCAGAGGGCCTTGTTGGTGGCTGCAGGTCGCTGCCTCTCTGGCTGAGTGTCCCTTTGGCATGGCTGGGGCAGGGTGTGTGGCACAGGGGAGCTGAGGGATGATGTCTGAGTGGCAGTTGGGGATAGTGGCCTTGTGCACAGTGGCACGGGCAGGTATGAGAACAACCCTCATCCTCCCCGTGCTCCAGCTCTCCAGGGCCACACCTTGGCCCGGTATCTGGCACAGGGTCTGTGCAGTCCCCGTGCTTGCAGACACTGCCCCGTTGCTTTCCCCAGGGTTAGGGCTGGCTGATGGAGTGATGGGGCTCGCTCTCTGGGGACACAGACCCCCTCAGTGCCCTGGGGCAGGGCGCAGGGGGACAAAGGCTCTTTCCACAGAGCTAATTTTACACTGGCAGGAATAGCTGCAGCTGCCAGCATGGCTGCTGGGTAAAGCAGGGACAGAACCTGCGCCTGGTCGAATGGGGTGGCTGCTAATTAATGTGCTGAAGCTCCAGGCATGTTCCTGTCTCCTCCTGAATTATGGGCTTAAGAGCACAGCTCCTCATCTGGGAGCAGGGCGGGTTGAGGCTTTGTCACAGCTGGGGGCACAGTCCTGCCCGTGCAGGGCTTCGGCCCCCCGCAGCTTACGGGGGGCGGCTGTGGCGTCCCCAGGCGCAGGGGCTGTGAGCATCCTCCTGCCGTGCCGCCAGCAGCAGGGACGCGGCACCTCCAGGGCAGCTGCCCCGCGACACGCTGACCCCTGCGGGTGCAGGGATCCGAGCCCCCGCCACAGCTCAGGGCTGGGGCCTGCGAGCAGGGCTGGGCAGAGCCGGTGGCCCGGGGCTGCTGGAGGCCGAGCGCGGGACGCGGCGGCCGCTGTCGGGGCTCGCCCGGCCGTGAGGAGCTCGGTGCGGGCAGAGGCCGCAGCAGCGCGGGGGCTCAGGCCAGGGCGGGCGGCGGGGCCGCGATCGGCCCGTGGGTCCCGCAGCTCCCGCGCGGCCGCCAGGGGGCGCTCGCCTCCCGCCAAGGGCCCCGCGCGCGTGCCTCTGACCCCCACGTGTCCCTGTCCCTCGTGTCCCCGTCCCCC
>WBNH01000399.1:0-16005 GCA_013401255.1 Urocolius indicus | reverse complement strand
CCCCATGCACCCTGTCTGTGTCCCTGCCCCCCGTGTCCCTCTGCCTGCCCTCCACATCCCCTCCACTGTGCCCTGTGTTCCCCCGTGTCTCATCGTGTCTCTCTGTGCCCTTTATTCCCCGCGCTCTCCCCATATCTTCTGCACTGTCTGTGCCCCCATGTTCCACTGCTCTCCCAGTGCCCTCTGCCTGGCATGGCACAGCCTGTGCCTCCCTCCAGCCCAGCATCAGACCAAAGTGTGACTGGCAGCAGGCTGGACACTGGCTGCCCAGGAGGTCCATGGAGGGCACAGGGCTGTGGCTCTCCAAGGTCAGGCCGAGCCCGAGAAGTCTGGCAGGAGCCCCAAGAGCAGACATTCCTATACTCAAGGTGCCTTTCCTCTGGGGGACCCATTCTGACCAGCCAGGGAGCCCCTGGCTGAGGACAGTGGTGGCACCAGGATGGATCTGGCAACTGAGGCCCTTCTGTACAACTGGACAGCAAAACTTCCCCAAGGTCTCAGCACACATTGTGCAGCTTGCTGGAACCCCCAAGCCTGAGACTCCAAGCCTGGGACAATGCTGTGCCTCCTGCCAGGAACACTGGGCTGCCCTGGCTGCTGAGCAAAAAGATGTGGAATTCCCCCACCCGTCCAAGAGCCACCGGTGAAGTGGGGCTGAGAAATGGCTTTTCCCGCCCAGGGCAGCCTCTGTGTGACACGTGCTGGAACGTCGGTGCTGAGAAAGTGGCGCGAACTGGGGCTATTCCTGGCTCCCAGCTGGTGTTTGGCAGAAGCAGCCTCTTGTTTCGGCTGAGCTGTAATTTTAGTGCAGGCTGTTCCTGAGCAGGGGGCTGCGGTCACCACAGCTGCTGGCTCAGCTGGGGGCCACTGACGTGTGTCAGCACCCCTTGCCCATGGCTGACCCAAATTGCTCAGCCCAAAGTGCCTAAAACATGGCAGAAATGCTTAAACCTGCTGTTCCTCCCTCTGCCGTGGCCTCAGAGGAAGGGGGAAAGGCTGAGGCTCTGCTGCAGCTGGGGCTGGTGGCGTTTGCCCAGGTTGGGGAGGCTGCTGGTGAGGGTGGCACTGGGTGAGGGTGCAGGATCTAGCTCTGGGGTACACCCTGTGGTCCCCTCCAGCCCCTGCGCTGCTGCCAAAGCCATGGCAGTGTCACAGCTCACCCCAGCAGGCCGTGGTTGGGGAGAAAGCCAAATCTGGCTTAACATCCTCCCTCAGTGGCTGAGTCAAACTCTCCCATTCCCTCCTGAGGGCTCGGCAAGGACCACGGCAGCCACTGCCATGACACTATCAGCTCCCACTGCCTCTGCCACACTGACACTCTGCCACCAGTGCTCCCTATATACACATTTCATTAACATTAAACTGAAAAGCCCCAATCTGAAGAGTCCCAACAAGGGCTGAGGTGCAATGACCGTGTTTCTCTAAACAGGCAGTACCAGCCCTGTGACAAAACCTCCCCATCAGCACACCTGCCTGGGCAGACATGTCTGTTTACACCAAGTATGGCCAGAAAACAAGTGTGTTTGGTCCCCAGACTAGAGCTGGAGCTCTGCTGGGAGTTTTGTTTTACCGTGCTGAGCTTGAGATGATAAATATTTTGTACCAGCTGAAATGTGTTTACTTTTGAGAGGGTTCTGCTTATTTACAAGCTGTTTACAAGCCCAGGCATTTCTGTTTTGGGCTGTTTACCTCTCCCTGGGCTGTGGCTGGGTTTAACACACACCTAAACCAGCCCCCTGCCAGGAGCCCAGCCGCCCCTGCGTTGCCTTCCTGCCGGCTGCCAGCTGCGTGCCGTGGCGGTTGCTGTTTTGACAGAGCTATGCAAATGCTCTCATCACAGGTCAGCTTGGTTGCCCAAGTCGTGTTTTCGGCTACACCAGCCTCAAACATTTATTTATTTATTTATTTGGTTTGTTTTATTACTTTTTCATTACAGGGTACTAAACCCTGGCCTGGCTTCTTTGGCTGTCCCCGCTGGGGCTGTGGCCTGGGCTGCTCAGGGACTATTTGATAGTATTTTATAAGCAATATTCTCTTCTTCTTTTTTTTTTTTTTTTTTTTTTTGGTAATGATTTATAACCTGTATTTTGTTTTCCCAGCTTTGGGGAATTCTGCACCAGGCTGTGGAGATCTGGAGGCTGCCCTGTGCATCTTGCAGTCACTGGCAGACAAGCCCAGCTCAGGGGCTGCCTGGCAGGAGGCAGGTTAGTTTATTTAGTTAAAGAAAGGATTCAGGATGACCTGGCTGTGGAGTGGCAGCAGGAAGACCTGGGCTGGTCCTGCCACTGGCACAAGGGGACAAAGCCACGAGCTGAGTAATGTCAGGGTCAGCCCTGGACCCAAATCCTACATGTGAGATCAGCAGTGGCTGGCCTGAGGGACCTGAATGCACAAAGATTGCTGGGGAGCTGTGTACCCACACATGTGCAGCATCTGGGACACCTTACAGTGAGCCAGGGACCTCTCTGCCAGGCAAGACTCTGCTGCGGAGAACCCTGCCAGGGGCCAGAGACAAGAGGTATGACCCCAGGCTGGGGACAGACACTCTGCCATGGCACACAGCCTCACCAGCCTCAGCACCAGCCCACAGTGGGTCTGTGGTGTCTCCCCTGACCTACCCTCCCAACTTTGGGCAGCTTTAGGCTGCCCCAAAGCCTGTCACTCTGCTGCGGCAGCTGATGAGCCTCTGAGATGATAACCTGGCAAGCCAGGGGCAAAGCTCTCTGCAGCAGAGAGCCAGCGACCGTCTCGGGGGTGAGCTGACTCGGGGCTCAGCTGTGTGGCACCCACTCGGCTTCACACGTCAGCACACAGTGGAGATGGTTTCACTTCCTTTTTTCGGGCCCCCTTTCGAGTTTCTGATTGGAGACTGTGGCAGGCCAGGAGTAAATTTAGCCGGGGCTGTCCCATGGCTGCACAGCTGCAGGGCAGCGCTGCCGGGGGCTGGCGTGGCACAGCCTGCGCCCTGCGCGGCCTTTCCCCACACCCTTCAGAGAGGGGGGACGCTGGGATGGAGGCCAGAGGCCACCAGCCACATGCTCGGGGGCTGCACTCTCCCAGCTCAGGCAGGGCAGAGGCCGTTAGGTATTGCCTGAGATTGGCAGAGCCAAGGCAGGGGACTGGTGCCATCCTCCTGCAGCCCCCGGCAGGGTCTGCCTCTGCCCCGCTGCCCTCCGCCTGAGCTGCGGCTATTCTTGGCACTGGTTGTTGCTTTCGAGTTTCAGCCCTGCTGCCTCCAGGAACGGCTGCAGCTGCTGCAGGATGCCCCTGGCCCCAAGGCCTGTGCCACGTCACTCGTGGCTCTCCAGACAAGCTGTTTCATCAGCCCCAGCTGCAATCGCTCTACTCCCCCCACACCCCCACACACAGAGACCCTCCAGTCTTCCTGGTGTGAGGCGCTGGGGCTTGCTGTGGCCTGGGGAAAGCAGTAGTGTGCAACAAAAGAAAGCAAGCCCAGGGTGGAGTCTGGGGACAGACCTGGCAGGAGATGGTCCCCATGGAGGGGCTCCAGCACAGGCCCCGCCAGGTGCCAGGCCATGGGTGTCAGTGTTGCTCTTGCCCCAGGACAGGGTTTAGAGACCAGAGCAGAGCTCTGGGGCTGGAGACAGTGTTCTGGGACAAGGGGGTCAAGGGGTCCTGTGGCCCCACACCCCTCTGCCTCCATCCCTGCATCCTTCCCTCTGCTCTTGGCCATGGTGCCCCTCCAAGTCCAAAAAGCTGGAACCATGTGGGTTTATTAAAGCCCTCACAGGCCACTCTGAGCCCCCACTGGCAAACCTCAGCATGGGAGAACAGTGAGCCCCGGCACTGCTGCAGCACCCACCACCTCTCTGCAGCTAATTAAAGCCTCCCTGAAGCATCTGATTTACTAAATTAGATCCCACTTGTTTTAAAATTAATGTCGAGCTGGGAAAACAGCAAAAAAATAAGAGTGTTTAACATTGCAGCAGAGGAGATGGCAGAGCGAGAGCGAGAGCTGCAGCTGGGTGGAGGCATGGCTTTCAGTCTCACTCAGCACATTTGCTCACCAGAAAACCCCTCCAAGGGGGGCTGTGGGAGTGGAACAAGCTGTTTTTCCCCCCAGGCACTGCTTACCTTCTCCCTTGGGAGCTGGATCGGGCCATGCATGCCAGTGTGATTCTCAGCAGTGGCTCTTCAGGCTTGTTGTGGGTAAAACTGTCTGGAAATTAGGTGTGCTGCGGGCAAAGGGGGAGTATAGGAGCCCTGCGGGAGCCAGGGCCACTGATCTATAATTCAGGCTTTATCTTGCCAGTTGTGGCAAGATCTTTTAATCAATAATTAGTGACATTTCCTGCCCCTGGCGTCAAGAGACATCATTGTGCTCTGCCCACCCAGAGGGAAGCTGAAGCGAGACCCTGGCTTGGGATCCAGCAGGACCTGCCCCAAACAGAGCCCATGCAAAGGCTGGTGTCTTGTGACCAAGGGACAGGCTTTTCCCACGGCACGTTGAGATGGATTTTAAGCCGTGTGGAAAGCATTTTCCCCCGGCCCCTTCCCCAGCAGCCACCCCCCTCAAAGGTGTCAGCACAGCTCAGCCAGGGCCCGGTGATACCCCTGCTTCAGGCCATGATCTGACAGCTACTGGGATCAATCCTTGCTGAGGTTTGAGCTTTCTCCCTGGAATAGAAAAAGTGAGTGTCCTTCCTGGCAGCACATCTTGGTCCTTGGGGCATTTTAAGCTGACAGAAGCCCAGGCAGACACTCTCCTGGGCAAAAGCCCTGGTAGCACCATGAGGCTGAAGACAGGGCTGATGCAGGCAGGGCTTTGCCAGGGAACAACCTCACTTGAGTATGGGAAGGAACTGAGCAGCAGGGTGGAGGAGCTGATGCTGTTTCTGGGTCTGTGTGGCCAGCAGTGAGCTGGGATGGGCACATGCAGCCATGCTGTGAGACCCTCTCCTCCTGGAGCCCCTTCTGCAGCCCCCAGGACCCACTCTGCTGGCTTGGTACCACTGCAGGAAACTGTCTTGAAACTTGTCTTAAAACACAGACAGACCTCTCCATGGTCCTTGCTTCCTTCCCCTGGCTCAGGCGCAGGCTGAGCATACTGCTGCTGGCTCTTTCCCTGAGGCCAACAGCAGCCCAGGGTGCTGTGCTATGGTCTGGGCACGAGTTTGCTCTGTGAGGATGGGGTTTCCTGGGAAAACTCCCAAACCTGTTCCCACACACGTGGGCAGGGACACTGAGACTGCCTCCAGTCCCCTGTGTAGGGTGATGAGACAGGAGTTTATGCCATGCAGGGGCTGTGTTGTGGCAAGGTCTCCCTTTGCCCAGATGGGGAGCAGGATAAAGCCACAATAAAGCCACAATAAAGCAAATAAAGTTGTTCTGGAGCATGAAGTGCCTCTTGGTGGGATCCCTGCTGCCAGCTGCCTGCTAAAAAGCAGGAAGGAAGGAGGACTGCAGCAGACCAGGGTACATGCCTGTGGCTGCAGGATTACCAGGCAGTGTGAAAGAAACAGCAGCTGCAGACAGTCCCTCTGCCTCGCAAAAGATGGGAATGGGCAGGAGATGGAGCCACCTGCACAGAGCCAGTGCAAGCTTGGCAGCAGTGTTTGGGTGGCCCTGGGATGCAAGGGACACAGGCAGGGCTGGAGGCAGTGGGACTGGGCACAGGGACATGGGAAAAGCACAGAGCAGGGAGCTGCTGCCTCCAGCAGCAATAGGGAGGGACAGGGATGCTGCAGCAGTCAGGAGCCTCAGGCTGGCACTGTAGCTGTGGAGTGCTGCACACTCTGAGGAAATAAGCTCTGGGAAAAGCACCTTCTCTGATTAAATAGCAACATCTTCCCGCCAGAACAGAGTCTTCTGAAACACTAAACCACTGTGTGGCTGTGAAGTCCCCAGCAGCACTGGCAGGCACAGGGCTCCTGTCACCAGCAGCACACGTGTTTTGTTCGGGCCATCCCATCCCACCCTGGCATGTCCCTCTAAGAAAGGGATGGGTGAAAGAGACTGAAATCCACTCTACATTGTTCTTTGGTATTTGCTCTCCTGGCAGGTGTGGGGATGCTGCTGCAGTGCTGCTTTCCTGGGAGACTCTGCTCCCTTAGGTGCTTTACCAGAGAAGGGAAAATGCAGAGAGCAGAACCTGCCCCCCTTGCATCTTGTCTCATAGATGTTGAGTTTGGCAGAAGATTTTTGGCTTCATTTCCTGAGAAACCCTCAAGTGGTTGCTGAATGACTGAGTAAAAAAGGACATTAAAGCACTGGGGTGGGCACCTCCGTCAGAGCTTCTTGGGAGGCAGGGAGGGATGGGTGGTGGATGAATGGGTGAGTGGGTGGGTGGATGGATAGATGGATGGATGGATGGATGGATGGATGGATGGATGGATGGATGGCAATAGGATACATGGAGACGCTGAAGTGGACAGGACAAGGCAGAGACATTGGAATGGACATAGATGGATGCAGCAGAGGACATGGCCATTGGTGCTGCACACATTGGTGCTTCCTCCTTGCTGGCAGTTAGGGGATTTGCCCCAAACTATGTCAACATAGAGAGTGCCCATCCCACGCTGAAGGTGCTGGCTGACTCCTAGCCTTCCTAGGGCAGCTGATCGTCAGCAGGAGGCAGAAGGTGGGAGTCTGGGTCCCTGGGATGGGTATGGGGCTGCCCTGAGTGGATCTCACTTCACCTCCCTGGGAGGTCAGTGCCCACAGCTTTGCTTCTGGGACTCAAAGGTCCCTCACATCCCTCCTATGCTATGGTACCAGTACAGACTGGGCAATCAAAAGGGATTGAGAGCAGCCTTCTGAGGGAGGACTTGGGGATATCTGTAGATAAAAAGCTGTGCGTGAGCCAGCAATGTGTGCCTGCACTCAGAAAGCCAGCTGTATCCAGCCAGCTCCTCAAGGGGACATATAAGAAAAATGGGCAAACTATTTAGCTTTAAGCTAAAGAAGGGTAGATTTATATTAGATATGAGAAAGACATGTCTTACAATGAGGGTTGTGAAACCCAGATTGCCCAGAGAGGTGGTGGATGCCCTGTTGCTGGAAACATTCAACATCAGCTGTACAAGGCTTTGAACAACCTGATCTAGGTGAAGATGTCCATGGGCATTGTAGGAGGAGATTTGGATTATGTGATCTTTAAAGGTCCCTTGCAACCCAGCCATTCTATGATTCTGTGTCCTTAGAAGGTGCCTGCATGGCAACATAAAGCCTGCTGAGGCCCTGACAGCCTGGGGAGGGAGATGTGCTGGGGCTGTCCTTTCTTTGCCAAGAGAGCACATCCTCCCAGGCTGTACACAGCATGGCTGGGTGGCCCCGTCCCCTGTCCCCAGGGTGGCTCCTGGCAGCTCTGACGGGTGGCAGTGGCAGAGCACTGGCATTCTCAGTGTTGCTGTGGCTGCACCTGCCCTGTGTGCAGGGCCTCAGGGAAACTCTCTCAGGGCTGTGCCATAGATGGGGACAGGGCAGGTGGCATGAGAGGCCCACACTGCCGTGGCACAGGGTGCAAGGGACAGGCTGGTGCATGTGCATGACTGGCAGCTACACCAACACCTCATCCTGGGGACTGGGGAGTGACTGAGGGAATGGGAACAAAGCCAGGGCTGACCAGCAAGGGGACATAGCTGGTCATGGCCACAGCAGAAGCCACATGTCACTGCAAGGGACCTGGCACCCAGAAGCCAGCAGGCAAGAGACAAGACTGGCACAGCCAGAGCCATGCACTCACTGCTGTCATGATGGCTTAGGCCAGTCTGTTCACCCAGACTGTCTGTCCCCTGCTCTTGGTGGAGGTTCATTGGAGTCTCCAGAGTGAGTGGGAGCTGCAAGGAGCCCCAGCAATATGTACGTGTGTGTGTGTGTGTGCATGCATACACGTGTGTCTTTCCATTCCTCCCCCCCATACTGGTGCCACTGGGGCGATGCTAGCCCTTGGAGCCAGAGTGAGTGTGTTGGAAGGACATAGAGACAGAGATGCTGAGCCAGCGCTGGTTCAGTGTCGGTGTTTATTGATGTGACACTCAGGATGGGGTGAGGGGCTGGAACAGGGGATGTGGGGACACAAGGAGAGGCATCTGCAGGGTAGGGGGTGGGGAGCTGCTGCCCTCAGCAGCAGGGAAGAGGAAGGGGGTTGGTGAGGGGCCGTGGGGCGCAAGGAAGTCTGATGAGGTTAGCACTGGGATCTGTTCAGGACCTTCTCCACGTTGCCAGCCTCGTGTGTGACTTTGCAGACATACTCCTCTTTCTTCTTCCATTCGTCGGCACCCAGTGTCAGGTAGCTGCTGGCCATGTACTGGTTGTTGCTCTGCCGCTGGGCCAGGCTGGTCTCCACGCCGCTGGTGATGGGGATGCCATCAGCCTGCCAGGACACCTCCACCTTACCGGGGTAGAAGTCTGACAGCAGACACACCAGGGTGGCTTTGCTCTGGGACGAGATCTCCTCATCGGATGGTGGGAAGAGGTACACAGTGGGCGAGGCCTTGGGCTGGCCTGTGAGGAGAGGGCACAGGGTCAGGGAGGCTGCCCAAAGACTCCCACCCCCACCACCTCCAGCTGAGAGCATGTCATTAAGCTCTTTACATTAATAATCTCTTCACATTTGGCACACACCTACCTATATGTTTTATATCTATATATATAGATATAGATATTAAAATATGTCTGTATATGTATCAAACATGCACATAGATGTACCTCACATGCTTTCGTATGTTTTATATATATATATATACTACCTGCATGTGCATCAACATGTATCACAGATATCTAGATATACAGCTAATATGCATCATATATTGTGTATTATATGTCATGTATATAAAACAGGTGACACTACATCTATGTAGTAAATCTTGTCATAGAATCACAGAATGGCAGGGGTTGGAAATGACCTTTAGAGATCATCTAGTCCAACCCCTCTGGCTAAAGCAGGTCCCACCTAGATCAGGTCATATAAATAAAAATAAATAAATAAATAAAGCATATAAAATATATTAACATAAATATATAAAAGATATAACAAACCTGTAGGTACTTCCATCGCTGTTACACATATTTATACCCATAATAGATAAATATTTCACACACATATTTATAATGTTTTTATAAATATATGGATATAAACAGATAAATATTTATACACTTATATATAAACATATACATTTATATAACATCTCTGGGTAGTTGCCATAAACCAGTTTCTTTCCTTTTGCAAGGCATTTTTCTTTTTAAGTCAGAATTTTAAAGGCAAATGGTCCTTTTTTTTCTGCCCAGTTCTGCTCTCAGACATCTTCAGACTTGGCTCAGAAAAAGCACAGCTGAGAATCACTCCAAGGAAGACACAGAAAAGCTGTTTGTCTTTCCAAGGTGGCTCTGCTGCCTCCTCAAATGTACAATGTCTCTCTGTGTCTGACTCCATTTGAAAAGCACAAAGGCTCCTCCATTTAAAACCTTTCTGCTGAAGAAATTGGCACACTAATTTTTCCTCCATCTCACACCCCTGGTAATTTGCTTCAGATTGGAATCTTTGGCCAAGTTGTTTATCAAATGGCAGACAAACAATGTTCCCCGCAGCGTTTGCAACACAATCACCTCTGGTTGTTAGTCATGGCTTACCTGGACAGAGGATTCTTAGGTGTCCCTGAAAAACTCGTGTTCAAGATCCCAGGGACGTGCCATTTTAACCCAACTGCAGCCTGCCTGCAGCCAGGGGCAGCTGCCGTTTCACAGCACCAGCACCTGTGGCCACGGGTCCCTCCAGAGAAGCCCCTGCCCCTCATCACTGGTGACAGACTTAGTCCTCAGCACGGATCTGAGCACTCAGACCTTTGACTAACAACTAATTTCTTCAACAAAGACACAAATTCAGTTCTTAGAGACCTAAATCTGAGTTTCTGACATAGACTCTCAGAGACCTCAAACACATTTCCTGGCCAAATTTCAAGATCTTTTGACTGAGAAAATACCCCCCAAGTCCCTCTTGTTGCCCAGCAGACGCTTCTGAGTCTGCAGGGACAGGACACAGCCTTAGTGCCTGTCCTTGAGCCTCTGGCAGACCCCAGCCCAGCGCCAAGGCTGAGGAAACAGCCCCAAATGGACAGAATTGGACAAAATGTCACCATTTCACGGTGGAGACGGAAAACCCGAGAAGAAGGCGGCAACTCACTTAGGACGGTCAACATGGTCCCGGCCCCGAATACACACACAGTGACACGAGGCTGCGCAAAAACCTCCCAGGCCCTGGGCCCCCTGGATGTGGCAGGATGAAGGTGATGGGACAGACATGCTCTGAAGGACGCTGAGCCTGCTCTGGAGCTGCAGGGAGTAGTAGCATGGAGAGGGCATGGCAGACTAAGTTTCCTCATTTTCCTTGCACAGAAGATAAGGAGCTCACCTGCAGGCTTGCTCCAAGCCTGCCAGCAGTATCCTCTACCCACTCAGGAACTCATCTTCCTACAGAGCCACCTCTGCCCATTAGGTTGCTGCTTCCTATTAATAGCTGCCTTCACAGCCCTTGGAGCAACGGCCCTCAGCTGAGGACTCCCACGAGCATCTGCCAAAGGCCAGAACCTACAGAGCAGGTTAGAGAGGGCATCAGAGGCTGTTGGTAAAGAGGAAATGCTGGGACTGGCACACACAGGATGTGGATGCCTACAGAGAGCTGCAATAGCCAAGGCAGGGGTGAGCCAGGATGTTCAGTTAAAACCAATGAACTTCGAATTCTCCAGGGAAGACTTGGTTGCTGCTTTGTATTTTCCCAGTGTGGTGCCAGTCTCACAGGGAACAGGCTGCTCATCTTGGAGCAAACAAGCTCTCGGATCGCTGAATTTCAGGAGCATCAACGTAAACTTAACTTGAAAATACTCAAATGCTGTGGTTTGGGGTTATAGAAAAAGGGAGAGTCAGTGAACCTCCTAAATCACTAGAAAATGCATGACACTGAAGATTCTGTGGTTTGAGGCACTTTCTGTTTCGGAGGTTGGGTTTGCCTCTAGGTAGGAGGATTATGCAATTGGTGCAAAGGCTGAAAACTACACCAAAAAAATCAATCATCACTGAAATGGTCTCTGCAAAGCACTCAGCTGAAGCCAATGCCATCTGCTGTGGGTGACCAGCTTCTGAGCACTTCTCAGTCCATTTTAGGGGAGGACAATAAAGGGAGGCAATGTTCAGCTTGACAGTTACTCCTCCTTGGAGGGAGGACTGATGCTGTGCTGGACATAGCAGGGGCGTTGGCACTTGAGCAGCTGCCTGGTGGGTGTCTGGCATGGGTGAGGGGTGCTGATGCTGAGCAGGGCCAGGGGGATGCTCCACCCTGGGTGCTGTGACTGAGCAGTGGAGCCTGCACAGAGCACTTCCCACTGCTGTGCAGCCTGGCAGACATGCTGGGAAGCAGAGGAGATGGGAAAGGGTAGGATGTGCAAGCAGTTTAAACTGTCCTGAAACTCCTCTGGCATGGCTTGTGCAAATATCTGCTTCCAGAAGCACTTCCTTTAGTGGCTAAAATCAGCACTGATGAGTGCTGCGATGAGGAGAGTCATTTATGCCCCAGGAGTGTGGGTGCAACAGGGCTGGGAGAAGGGCAGGGATGCACCCACAGGGCCCAGAGTGCCATATGGGGAGCACAAGCAATGTTAGGGCCACAGAACAGGGCAGAGAGAGGGCTGTTGGGGTCATCCCCTCCACAAGGAACATGGGATGGACGTGGACCTGGGGCTCTAAGGGGTGTCTGACAAAGGACAGCAGGCACAGCCACTGCAGCACAGAACAGGGATCTGCGCCAATATCAAACAGGGGCAGCAGAGACTCCTGACTGGCCCCTGCAATGGCAAGAGGTTTTTGCATCACTTCCCCTTTGCTCTGTGTCACTGTGGGATCAGTGCTGCCATCGTAGCCACCACAGTAATAGACAGCCTCGTCCTCGGCTTGGACCCCAGTGATGGTTAACGTGCCCGTGGTGCCGGACATGGAGCCGGAGAATCGCGAAGGGATGTCCGAGGGTCTGTTGGTGCTACCATATATGATAGTGACAGGGGCAGTGCCAGGAACCTTCTGCTGGTACCAGCCAACAGCATAGCTGCTGCTAAGCCCAGAGCAGGTGATGCGGACGGTGTCTCCCGGGTTGGCTGACAGCGAGGGCGGCGTCTGAGTCACTGCTGCCTGGACCAGGGAACCTGGAGAGGGAGAGGAGAGAGGGGAGAAGATGGGGGTGAGCCAGAGCCCCATGAGCACAGCCCTGCCCAGGCAGAGGGACAGGGCCCTGTGCCCAAAGGCCCTGGCCGGGCGCAGCGCTTCTGGCCGTGGCACCTGAGCTGTGGGCGAGCACCGCGAGGAGGAGAGGAGCCCAGGCCATGGCGCGATCCCACCAGCTCTGTGTCTCCACGATGATGGGGCTCTCTCATGGACCCCAACTCCCTTTTAAGCCCCCGCCCGCCCGCAGCACAGCCCCTCCATGCAAATCTGAGCCCGCGCTCCTGGCCGCATCCTGCCCACGTCGCTCTGCCCCCTCCCTGCCCACTCCACGCCCAGCCCCACCACCCCAGATGCAGCGGGGCTGGTCCCGGGGCACAGAGACACATCCCAGCTCAGAGCCCGAAACCCGCCAGCACCGTCACCTCATCCCCACCATGGGCCGTGTGGCTGCATGGCCCAAGGGCTCTGGAGAGCCAGGCGCTGGGAGAGGGACCAAGAGATGGGCTGGTGGCAGCCACAGCGCTAGCATCTCCACGGGCTGAGGGGAGTGCGTGAGGGGAGTGACTGTGCTGGGGATGGAAGGACAATCCTTTGTCCAGGCTACTGCCACTAGGGAGCATTTTTGTGGTCCAGTTTTACCGAACTAGTCTCTCTCATGGTGAAAGGGCAGGGAAGAGGCAGCAGTAAAGTCCTTGTTTCCATCCCTCAGAGCTCCTCAGCTGATGTCATCTATGATCTATGAGCACCTGGAACCCTGATTTAAATGGGCAAAGGGAACAGGCCAGGAGTGGGGCTCGGCAGGGAGCATGCAGTAGCCCTCACCCCTGAGGACTACATGGTGCTGGATGCAGTCACAGCCCATGGTGTGTGCCCCCCCAGCCCCACACCACAGTCCCAAGCACAAAGCTGGGACACAAAGCCACCTGGGTGTCCCCTGCTCACTCAGCAGCTCCACATTCCACAAACACAATCCTCCTGGGACCAGCACCGCTGCCCAAAGCCTGACTCTGTCACACAGCCTCAGCCCCAGGCCTCATGTGCTGCTCCATCACGCTCATGGGGACACAGGAAATGTCACAGCTGAAAACAAGTTGTCACCCCATGACCCTGAGCAGCCAGTGCCTTTGTCCCCACCAGTACGCCAGCCTTGGGTCCCACAGGAAGTGAGGGATGTGATCAGGGTGCTGAGCAGCCCCTTGCTGTCTCAGGGTTGTAGTGGGACATTGCACAGAGCAAGCAGCTTCCCAGGGAGCCAGAGGTGCTGGGAAGCTCCTACACAGGTTGAGCGTGAGCCCAGTGGGCCAGCACTAGGCAAACACAGCTAACACAGGAGAAGCCCCAGGCTCCTCTTGTGACATAAAGGAGCAGCCCTGGCCAGCCATGCTCTGGCTTGGCCTCAATCTAAGCCCCAGAGCTGCTACTCCCACAGGACATGTCACTTCTCAGGGCTTGAAGACAAAGCTTTGGCCCAGTTCCAGGGCATATGCACATCCCCATGTCTTGAGGCTGGAGCTGCAGGTGCAGCTTCAGCAGGGCTGGACACTGCCCCTCCCCCAGACTGATGCTGCAGGGCTGCTGACACAGCTGGGCTGGCAGGGATGCACCTGACAGGGCCCAGGGAACCAGCTGCAGAGCTCAGGGGAACTTGGATCCACTATTCAGGGCATGGACAGGGACGTTGGGCATCATCCCTTCCCCAAATGACAGAGTTGTGAATATACCTGGGGCTCTAAGGGATGGCTGAGCCACCAGCAGCACTCGGCAGCAAGGGCAGGGCCATGGCAGGGACCTGCCCCACCATCAAAAATGGGCAGCAGAGACTCCTGACTGGCCCCTGCAATGGCAAGAGGTTTTTGTATCACTTCCCCTTTGCTCTGTGTCACCGTGACACCAGCACTGATGCTGCTGTCCCAGCTACCACAGTAATAGACAGCCTCGTCCTCGGCTTGGACCCCAGTGATGGTTAACGTGCCCGTGGAGCCGGATGCAGAGCCAGAGAATCGCGAAGGGATGTCCGAGGGTCTCTGGTTGTTGCTATANGCCCAAAGGCCCTGGCCGGGCGCAGCGCTTCTGGCCGTGGCACCTGAGCTGTGGGCGAGCACCGCGAGGAGGAGAGGAGCCCAGGCCATGGCGCGATCCCACCAGCTCTGTGTCTCCACGATGATGGGGCTCTCTCATGGACCCCAACTCCCTTTTAAGCCCCCGCCCGCCCGCAGCACAGCCCCTCCATGCAAATCTGAGCCCGCGCTCCTGGCCGCATCCTGCCCACGCCGCTCTGCCCCCTCCCTGCCCACTCCACGCCCAGCCCCACCACCCCAGATGCAGCGGGGCTGGTCCCGGGGCACAGAGACACATCCCAGCTCAGAGCCCGAAACCCGCCAGCACCGTCACCTCATCCCCACCACGGGCCGTGTGGCTGCATGGCCCAAGGGCTCCGGAGAGCCAGGCGCTGGGAGAGGGAAGGCAGTGTGGCGGTGGTGCTTGTAGATCCCAGTGACAGGGTTGAGACAACACTAAGGCCCAGCACCTCTCCATGAACCCTTCCTCATCCTCCCCTCAAACTGGCATCCCAGGCCCTGCCAGGCCTCAGCTATTCCTGCTCTTCCCTGATGCAGCTGGGTCCCTGCAGCACTGTTCTTTGCCCTTCTCCTGCAATGGCCATGCAGAACTCTGTCCAGGGGGTTAATCTCTGGCTGGATATGCTGGGATCAAGTGACCGGCAGCCGCATGACAGAAATACAGGAGGACACCAAGTTGCACAGGAGTGCCCAGGGGCTGTTAGCAGGACCACTGCCAGCAGACAGGGAGAGGATCCTTCCCCTTGGCTCAGCACCTGAGACACAGCCCAGTGATGTTTGTTCTGGGATCTCCAGCCAGGGATGGGATAGGAGCAAGGCTGGTGAAGAGCTCTGAGAATGAAGGGCTCAGACCATCACTCATACAGAGAGAAGCAAGGCAGGAGCCTAGCAGCATCATATCAACATTATAAATAATTCCTGGGTGTAGGAAAGATGAAGCCAGACTCCTCTCCAAGGTGTCCTGTGACAGTATGAAAGGCAACAGGCACAGGCTGACACACAGGAAAATCTGCCTACACATAGCAAAATATTGCTTATGCTACAAGGACAGCCAAACGCAGATAAGGATTACCCAGAGAGCTGTGAAGTGTCCATCTTTGGGGACCCCTCTGGATAGGCAGTGAGCAACCTGCAGAAGTCACCCCAGCTTGATGGAGGGTGTGGGACAAGATGACCAGCAATTCTGGGCCTTCCCCAGCAGCAGCAGCAGCAGGAAGCACTCAGGGCCCAGGGTCAACAGTGGATTTAGGCCTCACTTACCCAGCACTGGAGTCACTGTGACCCCGATCAGCACTGGTGTCCCAGCCAGCAAGCACACCAACAGACACTTGCTGTCTCACCTTGGACTCCAATGACAGGGAATGTGGCCACAGAGAGGGGCATGTTCCCAGGTGCTGTACATCTGTTCCCCAGTGACAGAGTCATGGGGCTCTGCAGGTTGGCTGAGTTGGGACAGTGGGCACAGCCACTGCAGCACAGGGCAGAGCCACGGCAGGGACCTGCTCCACCATCAGACACAGCAGGAGAGACTCCTGAATGGCCTCTGTGATGGCAGGAGGTTTTTGTATCACTTTTTCCTTACTCTGTGTCATCGTTGGAACATAATTGCTGCCATCGCTGCCACCGCAGTAATAGACAGCCTCGTCCTCGGCTTGGACACCAGTGATGGTTAACGTGCCTGTGGAGCCGGACAGGGAGCCAGAGAATCGTGAAGGGATGTCCGAGGGTCTCCTGTTATTCCAGTAGATGACAGTGACAG
>WBNH01000397.1:179911-249373 GCA_013401255.1 Urocolius indicus | reverse complement strand
CATTTGCTTCTGAGGCTTATGATCTGTATATGTAGAATGCACTGGAACATCATAATAGTTTATAAGTCAGATGGTATCCAAATCACTTTCTTCCAACAAAAGGGGAAGTTCCTCTTGATGCAATATACACAAAGTACTCAATATCTACATTAGCCTTTCTTTTAGGTCCTCAGGATGTTACTATTCCAGCTTAGACTCAATTGTATGTGAACATACACTGAAGTGGATCAAAGTGACTTAAGATATCAATGTGTTATACAGCTACTGATCTCTTATACAATTTTCTGTTTTGGCCTCTTCGGTCTGGACTGACATTGAAGAACTACACAAGACTTTTTTGTGCGTAGAGGCAGGAGCAGCAGCACTATAGAAAACTGAAGAAAGGGCTGAAGAAGAGCAAATGGAGAATGAGAAGAATGGGAGGATGGTGAAAGAAAGTTTAAAAGCAAGATGAAGAGGTCAAACAGAATCTGATAAACTTTGAAAAAAGCTGCAACATACTTGGAGATGTTTTCTAAACCTTCTAAACTTAAAACACTTTCACATCAATTGTCCAGAGGTAGAATGATTTATAAACATAAATACACAGTTCTCGTTGAGCATCTTGATAAAGTAAATATATCACCCAGCAGGAGGCTGCGCTGCACACTAGTCTCCTTCCTCAGAGAGAAATTCAGTGTTGTGGGCCCCAACTATCCCTTTCTGACATACATAGGGCATGCAGTTTAGTTCTTCATTAAAAAATGTCCCATTGAGATGTTTAAATACAGATCTCCCTGTAAGGGTGAATACACTGAATTGCCCTCCATCCATTTCTTTTCCATTTAATTGGTATAAAGTAGCTTCCCCTTGGCTACTTCCTCCCTTGAAATTACATAAGTAGCCTCACTAGAAAGGTGTAGGTAAATATCTTACACTGTGCACCACGGATTAGGAGCATAGCTCCCATTAACCAGAGCTGGAATCACGCAGCCTTTTTTCCCCTCACACTGTGCTAGAAACATACCCTACAGGACACAGAGACTGGGCTCCCAAGTGCCACCTTATGAAGAAGGTGTGGAACACTTTCATTTAATACTGCATGTGTTTCCATTAGCACAGTCAATTGCTCTCCGTCCTCGGTTTTAAGACTCCCTGTATCTCTCTATTACAGCTCTGCTTCCAAATGCCTGACAATCCTCCCTAGTCCTTCCATCTGAGCCTGCAAAGTTTTGATGATACAACACTGCAGCATTTTGGCTTTCATTTGCTTTAAACTTTGTGTCTGCAATTACAGATGTGCTGATCACTGAACACTTCTTTTTCTCAGGGTCTTACTGCCTCTTTTTGTCATTTTGAGGTGGTAACTTAAGGGGTGCCAGTAGAACAGAGGTTACAGTATCTGAATATCTGCAAAGCACGTTGGGAATAAACATGTGGCTGATATTTGGAATCAGAGCACCACAGCAACTGTCCACACTGGCATGAGTACTACAGAGTGGAAAACTTATTTTTCTGTATAAATGCTGAAAAAAAACAAAGTAAGTTCACAACATATGAAAAAACAGAGCTGTGGTTGATACACTATGCACTGTGGTCTGTACTGCTCTGGGAAGTGGCATCTTTGCTACCTGCATGGATATGAAGTATCGCTTGCTAGATATTGGAAAGATGTTTCCAAGTTGGAAAGATATTTCCATCTGTGTTGCTTGATGCACAGTTTGTCTTAACCATCTAGATAACTCCTTCTGTCTAGGAAATGTATACAAGAAAATGAATTTGTTCCAAGTAGTCTGTGCAGGTGAGGTTATATCCTAGAAGCTAGTAAGAAACTTGAATTTCCACTTCTGAAAAAATCTGAATGTTTTGTAAAAATTCTAATTAAAAATCCTACATTTCAGAAAAGTAAAATATCCTTTTAAAGTTGCATTTTTAAAATAGAATTCTGCATAGAAGTGTTGTACTCCAAACATGTAAAATTCTACAGCATCTTAAAATATCTAGGTGCTTTGCATTAGATTTCAACTCAACTAGAAATAGTGATTAGACTTACTATTTTTTTGAATGTATGAAGTGAAACAAAAGTCATCAAATTGACAGAAAATATCAGAAAAGTATGTTTACTTGAGCAGTGTGATGTGTTGGCTTTATGAAACAGTGAGTGGAATAGTTCCTTTTGCCTTCTTTTTTAATTCAAAATTTCACTGAATTAAATTTGTTCTTCAAGAGTGTTTTTTTAAACCATATTCCTTAGCAGAAATGTCTGTTAATTATTTTCACCAGCTTGATCACCAGAACACAGCTGTTATGAAATGCTATATATAACCAACCTACCTTCAAAATGAAAATCTGTGCTACCTCCTTGTTGATCCTGTCTTTTGTTTTGAGTTCTTTGCTAATAAGTAATGAAAATGTTACAGCCTTACAGCTTGTTTTGTGGTTACAATTACGTAATCATTATTAATGAAGCAACAATGTCAAAACTGTGTGAAACCAAACTCACATTTAAGCACTTACAATAAACAGATATAAAACAACAGATGTCTTGGTTTTTGTTCTCCAATGATTTCATCCCTTGTTAAAAATAAACGTCTGGTTTAAAAAAGAAAAGGGCTTTTCTCGACTCTTACAAATTAATTGAATCCAGAGCATGGTAATACAACTAAGAAGTTCTAGTTTTTATTTTTGACTTCCCAAAATTTCTGGTGGCACTTTTATTCACTAAGCAATAAATTCACTTCAAAGCAATCCAGAAATTCTAGGAAGTCAATGGTGTAATGGTCATCTGCCCCATCTGAAGCGTTGGCCCCTGGTATCAATTAGAGATGTGCCAAAGTGCCATACTTGCCTTCAGGCTTGAACACCCTGAAAAGATTGTAGGACAGAGATGGTTTCTGTCCATGGTTGAGGTTTAGCCAACTTGTTCTGGTTCAGTTACAAGTGTTGGGTCAGACTTAGGTCAGAATTTGTCAATAAGTGCAGCGAGATCTCTAGATCTGGGGAACCTCAGAAAGCCAGCATTCGGTTTTACGCAAACATCAAAAGTCCAGATGCTTGTTTGAACCATCCACATCTGTTAAATCTGTGAAACTGGGCTGGAAATTTATCTGGAATAGGTTTCCCTGCAAGATTTCATAGACTTCATAGTTGAACTTGTGGCCAGAAATACCAGAGCTTCTTCTGATATTTGAGCATTTTTTATTCAAGAGCTAACTAAGAATGTGTAGGTTATATTTAACAAGTAGGTGGGATATGCAAAAAGTTTAAAACTGCAAAGTTTCAGATCTAGTGAACAGACACTGTGAATAACAATAAGAAATGAAAGTTCAATTACCAATCTGTGAAGCAAAGAAAAAATATATTAGAAGTTGTGTAGTTTTTTGTAGCTCTGAAGGTTAAAACTCAATCTACTCTTCAACACAAGCATAGAAAAAATATTAAAAAGTTTTAATTCAATTTATTAATGGAAGTCCAAAAATCAGGATTTGGACAATATATATTTTTTTTTTCTCAGTCCACTTGACACTGGAACAAGTGTAAAACAACTGTCTGTGTACTTCATTGCAAATCTTGCACAGTTTTAAACACACAAACCAAGGTTCTTGCCAATTGCATTCTGAGAATATAGCACATTTAAGCTTACAGCACTATAAGCAATGACAAGGTGTTTTGAACAAACTGTTTTCTCAAATTAGATTAAAATCATGCAGCAGCACAATCTGCTTATTGACACCAAAGGGACAAAAAAAAATTTAAAAAAAAAAATCAGTGTTTTGTGTCCTTTGGGACATTTGCTTTGGCAATGGATATTCACAGTTTATTTCATCATGAAGGATGTGGTGCAGTTTTTAGAGATGCTGTTCTTTAGTAGAGAGACACCAGGCTCCACACCATTCTGCTGATCATCAGGCAGTAAAAATANCCTTACAGCTTGTTTTGTGGTTACAATTACGTAATCATTATTAATGAAGCAACAATGTCAAAACTGTGTGAAACCAAACTCACATTTAAGCACTTACAATAAACAGATATAAAACAACAGATGTCTTGGTTTTTGTTCTCCAATGATTTCATCCCTTGTTAAAAATAAACGTCTGGTTTAAAAAAGAAAAGGGCTTTTCTCGACTCTTACAAATTAATTGAATCCAGAGCATGGTAATACAACTAAGAAGTTCTAGTTTTTATTTTTGACTTCCCAAAATTTCTGGTGGCACTTTTATTCACTAAGCAATAAATTCACTTCAAAGCAATCCAGAAATTCTAGGAAGTCAATGGTGTAATGGTCATCTGCCCCATCTGAAGCGTTGGCCCCTGGTATCAATTAGAGATGTGCCAAAGTGCCATACTTGCCTTCAGGCTTGAACACCCTGAAAAGATTGTAGGACAGAGATGGTTTCTGTCCATGGTTGAGGTTTAGCCAACTTGTTCTGGTTCAGTTACAAGTGTTGGGTCAGACTTAGGTCAGAATTTGTCAATAAGTGCAGCGAGATCTCTAGATCTGGGGAACCTCAGAAAGCCAGCATTCGGTTTTACGCAAACATCAAAAGTCCAGATGCTTGTTTGAACCATCCACATCTGTTAAATCTGTGAAACTGGGCTGGAAATTTATCTGGAATAGGTTTCCCTGCAAGATTTCATAGACTTCATAGTTGAACTTGTGGCCAGAAATACCAGAGCTTCTTCTGATATTTGAGCATTTTTTATTCAAGAGCTAACTAAGAATGTGTAGGTTATATTTAACAAGTAGGTGGGATATGCAAAAAGTTTAAAACTGCAAAGTTTCAGATCTAGTGAACAGACACTGTGAATAACAATAAGAAATGAAAGTTCAATTACCAATCTGTGAAGCAAAGAAAAAATATATTAGAAGTTGTGTAGTTTTTTGTAGCTCTGAAGGTTAAAACTCAATCTACTCTTCAACACAAGCATAGAAAAAATATTAAAAAATTTTAATTCAATTTATTAATGGAAGTCCAAAAATCAGGATTTGGACAATATATATTTTTTTTTTCTCAGTCCACTTGACACTGGAACAAGTGTAAAACAACTGTCTGTGTACTTCATTGCAAATCTTGCACAGTTTTAAACACACAAACCAAGGTTCTTGCCAATTGCATTCTGAGAATATAGCACATTTAAGCTTACAGCACTATAAGCAATGACAAGGTGTTTTGAACAAACTGTTTTCTCAAATTAGATTAAAATCATGCAGCAGCACAATCTGCTTATTGACACCAAAGGGACAAAAAAAAATTTAAAAAAAAAAATCAGTGTTTTGTGTCCTTTGGGACATTTGCTTTGGCAATGGATATTCACAGTTTATTTCATCATGAAGGATGTGGTGCAGTTTTTAGAGATGCTGTTCTTTAGTAGAGAGACACCAGGCTCCACACCATTCTGCTGATCATCAGGCAGTAAAAATACAGGCAGGCACTGAGGGTCCTTGCCAGCACTGTGCTGCCTGGTCATACCACAGATTACATGCAGTCTGCTTTTAAAGGTGGCGCGTGAACAAAATTGCCTACTGCATTTTTCTGCACTTAAGTAGCAGCACATGACTGCCTCAAGTCACTACTCAAAGAAAATCACAAAAACCTTGACCAGTGCAAAACATTAGCAAATAGCGAATGCATTTTTTTCTTTCTGCAGCATTTTTCATAGTAGCCTTGAACTTTTGCTGTGGATGTACAGGCTTTCCCACTATAGGTGGAAGTAACAGTAATCTTCCCATTTTGTGCAGCCGCTATTCATACCCAACCAAGTTTGTGCATTGCATATTCACACTTGTACTGTTAATCCCAGGAACTACCAATTAAACCTCCTTCCAAATTTATTTATTGCATGCTTTCCTATGCAGAGCACAATTTTTATTATCTGATAGAGCAAAACCAAACCCCAGGAAACTGAAACTGAGAGTGGCCGATGGTTTTAATCTTCAATCAATGTGAAAATAGGTGGCTCCTTTGTTTTGCTGGGTTTTGCACATTATAATTGTACTTACAAAGAAATTCCTTGAAAGCATGTGTTGCATTGAATGGCTGCATGCAAACAACTTTGGAACTCAGTAACTTTGATCTTTGACTTACAGACTACAGGGCAAAGGTTAAAACCACTAGCTTTGTTGTCCCGTTGGCAGCAGGTCCTTTTGAAGCTTCCTGCTTCCAGCGAAAGTGACACAGAGTAATGTACACAAATCTAAGTGTCTTTGATTGTGTTTACAACTGAAAAAATTATCAATACTGTGCCTTTTGCTATTTTGTCAACTTTCTACAGATAATGTTAACAAGAATCTGACTGTTCTCGCATAAATATACATGTAGAAATGAAAACGAAGCTATTCTCAAAAGACCTATTTGCATGCATAGGTAATGTGCAAACAGAAAAGCTAGCTGGCTATTTGCAGATTTACATAAGGAACTTTGTGTGTTGTGCAGATGACTACTTATTTGTGCAAAATGGAAACTCAGTATAACAATTCAGGTTAGAAAAAACTGGCTGTGTTAAATACTTACACATTGTCACTCTAATGGTTTGTAGACATTTTGCAACAATTTTACTGAAATGAGGCAAAAAATTAAAAGACTGTTGTAACTGTAATGAGAATCCAGTGCATGAAGGCTTTGCACTGCTATGAACAAACTACACATACAGTGCCTTTTACGTTAAAAAAAAAAAAAAAAAAGTGTACTGAAAGAATTTACTGAAATCTTATAATGTCAGGAATTTTGACTGCCTTGGCAAAGTGGAAGCTTCACAGTTACTAATACCTTAGTGTCAGGACGTTTGCCTACCTCCAGGAAAAGCCATAAACAGCATCTAGTCCTTATGTTGGTGTCTGAGGCAGACCTTGCAGGCCAAGACACAGAGCAACAGTCAGCGGTGTGAGGTTTTTTGCTATTAATTGTTAGAATTCTCTGTTTATATGTAGGTAAAGAATTACAGCTGTTTCATACAAGGGGTAATAAATGAGCAAGACAAAACAAAGGAGCAAAGTACTCTTGTTCTTCACCTCACCCCCTCAATTATCCTGTCTCTTGCCTCATGTTGGTCCCATTAACTTCAGCTTCGGTTTTTTTGTGTGCAAGTCTTGGGACAGTTACATCCCAATGTAAATACACTGGCGACATAACATCGGGCAAAAAAATATCTACAGTGTAATTTTCTGAGAAGTTTTGAGTAGACAAAGCCTCATAGCATTCTCTAATTTGCTCCATGTCCTCTTTTAGGCTGACTCCCTCTCACTCATGGAGACTGTTCCACACCTTTCTTTCCTTTCAGCACAGAATATTACAAACACTAAATGTCAAAATATGGCAGGAAATGTACCCCTTTACAGCCGCTTTCTAGCAAGCTTTGGACAATGTTTATTTCACTGCAGAATTTGACCTAGAAGCAGCCACGGCAGATACAGCTGTCTTCACTGATTCTGGCTTTGCTGTGTGTTTTCCAACATGTATTTTCTCATCATGATGGCTGAGTGCCTCTCACAGGAACCCCAGGTAGTAGAAAGCCCTTGCTTACAGAAAACTCAAATGGAAAAAATCCAAGCTTCCTTATAAACACTTTAGAATAACACTTTCTAATGCTTCCTACGGGTGATGTTGACACATTTACAATGTTGATTTAAAGGGTAGGGGGATCATAGTTCTTCCTGACATCACAAATGTACAGTTACTGGCCCACCCTATCACTGGAGCCATGCTGAAATGGCTGCCAAGTGCCAGGCACTTAAAACTCAGAAAACAAGCAGACAGCGGCCTCCATGGCTGTGAGGAAAGCTTTGAAGGCTCGCCTGGTTTTTGCCCCTACAGGTTAAAGTAATAGTCAATAGTCAATAGTCAATACCTAGCATTGATACTGAATTGTCTGAAATACTTGGCCCAACAGTTCCTGAACTTTCTGTGAACAATCTTAGCCCAGGTTTTCTGTACCAAAGTGCATGTTAAAGATTTCCTTCATTTCATTTCCCCTAATTTCTTTACCCTTCATTTCTTTAACCCTAGAACTAATTTGACAGTGGAGGTTTGTCAGTGTTCAGATGTTCTAATCTCTCAATCACCTGGTCTGATATGATCCTGATTTTCTTTAATATTTTGTCTCCCACCCCTGGGAAATTTATGTCTGTTCCTGGCATTTGTCTCCCATCTTCCTTTGTGAACACAAAGGGGAAAAATTCATTTAATTTCTTTCTCTCTCTCTCTCTTTCTCTCCCTTTTTTTTTTCCTCTCAGGAAAGTCTTCTTCTGTCAATAAATTACTGCTGCCACACCCTGGAAGCCAATTGTCTCTTCCTTTCTTCCTTTGACTCCTATGTTTCTTGTTTTTTAAAAACTGTCCTATTAATCTTTATCCAGGTAGCAAACTATTTTCCATTATTCAGCTTTCCTTTTCTTAATGTGGTTACTAGCTTCCATTCAGTGCTTTCCACAGTCAACTTTGGGCTTGATCTTTTAAATTTTTCACTTGTCCTTTCTTCACCTTTGATTAGTTTTTAATTTTCTTGTTCTTTATTAGATGTTGGCTACTCAGTATTGTTGGTGGCATTTTCCTCTTTCCTCTCTCTTCCCCCATCCCTAGGCCTTGCTGAACCACACGCCAGAATGATGTTAGGATAGCATTTAGACACCTTTCCAAGATGTGATACTGACCACTCTGCTCATTATAGGTCTTACAATATATTCTGCAAGAACGAGTGCATTAACCCCTGCATCCTGGACGAGTTCCAAATTGAGTGATTACTTTCTTAATGCTCAGACTCCCCTTGCAGTTTCAATGAGACAGATTGGTCTCTACTTGACCTGTAGCATAGCATTGCTGTCAGCATGTACCACTTCCCACACCAGGTAACTGCAGGGAAGCTATTTTCCTGTTACAGAAGGTTCTTTTCTAATTTCACAGTGAAAACATTTTTGGAAGGAAGGTACTCATTGTCTTTATCGTTTTATGATTCCTCCTGGTGATTTATAGCACCAATTCTTGCACAGTCAGTGTTCTATCTGCAGGCAGTTCTTCCTTCCTCTGGCTTCTTCTCTGTTCCCACATGGAATGTGATGCTTAACAAAGTGGCATGCACATAGAATCATAGAATGTTAGGAGTTGGAAGGGTCCTTCAGAGATCATGTAGTCCAAACCCTGCCAAAGCAGATCCACCTAGATCAGGCTGCATAGTAACATGTCTAGGTGGGCTTTTAAGACCTCCAAGGAAAGAGACTCCACATCCTCCCTGGGCAGTCTGTGCCAGGGCTCCCTCACTCTCATGGTAAAATATTTTTTTCTTATGTTTAAATGGAACTTTTTGTTCCATTACTCCTTGTACTATTACTAGATACACTAGAAAAAAGGGATACCCCAATATCCTGACATCCACCCTTGTAACTATTAATGAGATCCCCCTGCCATCTTCTCCTCTCTAGACTAAACGGCCCCAGGCCTTGCAGCCTTTCCTCATAAGGAAGATGCTCCAGTCCCCTGATCATCTTGGTGGCCCTGTGCTAGACTCTCTCCAGAAGTTCTCTGTCTTTCTTGAGCTGAGGAGCCCAGAACTGGACACAGGACTCCAGATGAGGCCTCACCAGGGCAGAATAGAGGGGGAGCAGAACCTCCTTCGACCTGCTGGCCACACTCTTCTTGATGCATCCCAGAATGCCATTGGCCTTGTTGACCACAAGGACACATTGTTAGCTGCAGTCTTGATAGAGGGCTTGCAACTCAAAAGATTACTCCCACAACTTCATGTATAGGAAGTGCTTGTGAAGGTCAGGGAAAAGCAGGAGAAGAAAACATACTGAGGTTTAAAGCTTGTGTGGTGGTGTTGGGCATATAGTATAAATGAAAGCAGGAAGATGTTACCTTAGAATAGATATTGGAGAAAGATGACATGAGTGACAAGAATCAAAGAGAAAACATTTCTAGGAATGCTGAATAATCCCTCTAAGGTCAAGAGGAAATTAATCAGGCAGCAGTGCATTTAGGTTCAACTCCCATGACTGGTTTTTGACCTTTAAGCTCTTTGTTATTGTTCTAAAATAAATGGACAAAACTGTTAATTTCTGGATCCCTATTTTTACTAAAAAACACATCCTGTCCACATGGCTACCACTATGAAATGACTGGAGGGCAACGTTTGACTCAGATGAAGAAGTCTTCTATTACAAGTTGCTTGACTGCCTTTTCATTTTCTGCCATAATGTATTTGAAAAAACACCTTTCCATACTGCTTTCTCCTTTTTTTCCCACAAACCTTGCTGCACTCACAACCTGCTTTGCTTGCTCTCTGAAGCATTATCTAAAGCAAGCAAGTTATTGTGCAAGGCGTTTGCCTGATGTCAGTCCATGAACTTCAATTTTTCACCTGTTCGTTCTCTCCTTCTCTATGGCCTTCTATTATCTATTACCTCTCCTCTCCTCTCCTCTCCTCTCCTCTCCTCTCCTCTCCTCTCCTCTCCTCTCCTCTCCTCTCCTCTCCTCTCCTCTCCTCTCCTCTCCTCTCCTGAAAAACTACAATTAAAGGTGGCAGCAAAATAGAGTACAGAGATTTGTATCAGGACCGAAGATCTGTTTTGCAGCACCTTAATTTCTGTTTGGAGGCATTGTTTACATAGTGCATGATGTGATCAGATGTTTCTTTAATGCATTCACAATTGCTTGGCTTATTTTATATAGTGAAGGATCACACTATCCTAAGTCTCACTGTGTTGTTAGTGAACACAACACAATCCTGGAACTCAAACTTGACAGTTAAATGGCAAAAGACAAATAATTATTTTCAAATCAAGAATTTGCTATCCACTTAATTAGCACCTCTCAGCACTTTCCAGGTTTTATTTACAAATATGCTGGGCCAAATTCTTTGCGCATTTCTAACCATGCAAACGTCTATTGTGTATGTCTGAGAGTTAATCTTCTGCAGTGCTTGCACTTCATTTTTGTAGACAATGTCTGCTATATTCCTTTCCAAAGTGCAACAGCAGAAGATGAAATGTGATTAAGATGGGGACTGAGGGGGAGGTATATCGAAGACATCAATGTGAGGTATGCGACTGGAAGAAATGAAAGCAGAAAATGTGGTTGAAAACAAGGCTGAAAGACTCAACCTAGTCTCATGAGTCAAGGGATTTATGAATGAAAAAGTAGTATGTCTGAAGGGACTGGTATGAGGAAAGGGACTGCTTCTTGATAGACTTTCACAATGCATTCAGCAGTCATGCAGTAACAATGGGTGCTATGACTGACCTAGGCTGTGCTGTCATGGTCATTTTGAAGAAGAATGAAGCCTGAGCCTATGCTACCAGGCTCTGAAGTCTTCAAAGAGGCATACACTATTAGAGGATAAATGCCACTGGAAGGCAATGGGATATTGTTGCATTGTGTCTGAAAAAGTTAATCTGAAAATCTAGGCCATCATCTGGCACTGGTGAGGTTGTCCTGTGTTTGTGCTAGTGGGTGTTGCTATTTATCTTCATCTACCCCCAGCTGTGAGTCTTGTTGTGTCTTGTAGATTCCTCTCCTAAAACTTCATTCTGCCTCTGAACAAACCAAAGCCTGGAAGACAGGATGTTTCACTGTTATCCTTTGTCAAATACAAAGTCTTGTGGGAAAACTGCCTAAAATCTTTAGGATGGACATATTGGTGCATGCTTCGTTTCGTGAGGTGTATGTTTTTAAAGTAAAAATGGAGGAAAAAGGTGTAAAATCTTCTTATGCCATAAAAACATATGTCGTACTCCTCAACCCTACTACTCTTTAAAAACACATGAAAAATACAGACATTCTGGCTCACCTTTTAGAGTGCCCTGTCTAAGCAGGTGATGCTTTAAACATGTGCTTACTGTACTATATGATATATTTATAAATAATTTTGTCGTAAGTGTATTTCTTGGAGAGGAACTATTAAAAGAGGCAGAGGGAAGGAAGGGTTCTGATGAATGTGAAATTGCTATCTATACAACACTTAAAAAGCTTCTATGAAGATCTGAAAACACATCCCTGCATGAGGAAGAGCACTTAAACTGTAAGGCACGTAAAAAGGCATGCAGAAAGGCTTGATTGCAACCATTATTTTAGTTCATTAAAGAGAATAAAATAATGACATTTTAAAAAGAAACTTGCATAAGCCCATAACCAGTTCAAGTACACACAGGACATGTACTTAAAATATTTTTGTTTCAGAAGGCAGGTAGGATTTAAGCTGGTGGTGCTTCCTTTTAGAATGTTTCAGGGCTGTTTTTGCGATAGGTTTAAATTTCTCAGTGGCTATCCTATTGTGTGACAGGAGTTTACGGCATTAGTTTCACCAGACAAGAACTGGTGGAGTAAAATTAGTCATGTATGTAAATTATAATCATGCTGAATAGTTGTATGTGCTCATTTAGGCATTTTAACAGTGTGTGATGTTATCCTCTCTGCAGGACTAATAAGCATTAGCCATAATGAGGTCAGTCAGTCAGTCAGGCATTATCATGGGATTTAATTGGGACACTGGTCTCTGCTGAAGTGAAAATTAATAACTTTTGTCAATGTTCTGGCGAAATGTTCTGTCTTATTAAACTATGAGGGTCAATTAGAAAGCATTATGTAATAAAGTCCCCAGCAGCAGAACTCAAATTGAGTTATACCACAGTCATTATTCCAGGACGATTGCATTTGAAAATGGAAAACCAGAGTGCCATATGGAGGGTGCAGGTTATATTTACAAGAATTGCATGTTAAAGCTTCGGCAAGAAGGAAACAATTAAATGTAATACAGAAATAAATCAAAGCACTGAAAGTGCCATGTTGTGCCAGGCACTTAATATAGCCAGCATACCCCTAGATACAACTAGGCAAAATGGCACCTGTTTATAAGCCTTGTTTGGGTTCTGTCAGACAGTGCCTTCCCTCTGGATTGCTCCAATGATTCAAAATCTGGGGCACACCTGGAAGGCTCAGCCAGGCATGTTGACTCATATAAATAACAGTTTATTGTATGGCTATTAAGACTAGAGATTGCTTTCATTAAAGTGTGGTTATCATGATACAACAAATTAAAGAAGTTTTAAAGCACATTTAATGGCCTCTGATATTCCCTGTTTAGTCATGTTTCACAGTACTTTGAATGGGGGAGAAAAAAAAGCCTCTGCCAATGTTGGCATCTAAAGGCAAAGCCAGCAGCCACCAAAGGTGCAGAGACTGAGAGGGACAAGTATATTTCTAAACGGACGATGACGAGCTCAAATGCCTGTATGCTCTGTCCCTCAAAGGAAAAGGCAGTTGCTTTTGGTCTCCTCAATGTTTCTAAGGATACCCCTTACCAAAAAAGTTAGTAACATCTCACTCCAAGGGCCATTTTCTTCAGCATTTACATCCTAAACAAAATCGGAAATGAGTATTCATAGTCTGAAAGGGAGAAGAGCTCTCATTCTTTGCTGCCATTCAAACACTCCAAGAGTCCACGCCAGAGCTGTGCCTAGCTCAGGATGATGGCAGACCTGTGCACTCCAGCTTCCTTTTGCAGGTGGAGGCCACAGGTGTCCCTGAGGGAGGACACACCACCAGACAGAGCGTCTCTCAGTGACAACCTCCCAAGCCTTGTCGCCAGCACTGAAATTTATGAGTGGCACAGGCCACCTGCATAGTGCAGCCTCAAGGCTCAGCAGAGCTCTACAAACCCACCCAGCACCAGCCCTGTAAACCCTATGGTCTCGTGGCCTCCTCCTTTCTTGTTCAACCAGAGCCAGCTGGGATGTCTCAGGACAGGCCTTTAGAAGGCAATGGATCTCCCACTTGCTCTTGCTCTGCAGGAAATAAGAAGTCTCCCCACAAAGAGATTTTACGCCAGAGAGTCATCCTCAGTCCTCCTTCCAATTATTATTCACATATGTGAGGATGATATTCTAAAGCATTCATTGTTTGACCTAATGCAGCTCCCATAGACAACCGCAATGAAATTCATCCTGGCTTTAATAGAGCAGTGAAAGAACTGAACAAAGACTGGTTGTTTCTGGGGAACCCTGGTCCTGAGGACAAACTCTGTCCCTAGCTTCTTCTGCTGTCAAGACAGGTGATACCATCCTTACTGGGAGATTTTATTTTTCATTTTAAATTTTGCTGTTCCACAGGGCTTCATTATTGTTGCAGTGGGGGAAGGAGGGGGGTGAGATAGGTTATTTTTTGTTGAGGGGTTTGAGGAAGCTGAACTGAACTTCTGTTTAATTTAAAACTGTTTAATTAGGGCCAAACGTGATTTCCAACTTAGCTGTAAACTGACAAGTGGAATGAGGCACGATTTTCCCCTCACTCTTTCTAGTCTGACGACAGCATGGCTTATGTTGACTGTTTTGGTGTTGCTTCTGATTTACAGCGGTGTAAATCTCAGAGAGTTTCAGGCTTGTTAGCAACCTGTCCCTTATGGAGTGAGAACATTTTGCAGCTTAGCTCAGAGCAGCTGAGAATGTCAGTATATTTGATAATCATTTATGAACAAAGCCTCAGTGCTAGCCCCAAGAGGTCCTGTACTGTGGGTAAAGGTCATCAGCTAGACTGTTAAGAAGCACCTACTAACTTTGGACACTTTTCTATTGCCCAGCTTCTCATCCTACAGTTTGGAAAGAATCAGCCATCCCTTCACCTCTCCTGGAGATAATCAAGGCTGTTGAAAACCCCACTGTTAGGACCCCAATGTGTCAGGGAATAGCCTTGACAGCTGGGATATCTCTATGCAATGACTTGTTCTGGCAGGGCTGGTCCCAGTGCCCAGAGCTGGCCATATGCAGTTCTGTCCCCGAACCACAAGACTGTGCTTTCTCTCCTTTAAATACTGCAGGAGAGCCTGTCAGCTTTTCTCTCTCTTCAGCCCTGTGTAAGTCACTTTATCTCTTATTTTCGTGAACATGCATGCATATGTATACATATATCTCTATACAAGCAGATACGGATACCTTCATGTACACAAGTGGAACACCACCCAGATGCTGTGGTTCCAATTTACCATTTGAAAGCAATTAATGTTTATTATTTTAAGCATTTTCAACAGAAGGAATACTTTAAAGACCACAGCACTGCTAATTACTTTCAAATGGTGAATATCAACATTTTCAAGGTGTTCCTGCATAGCCTAGACTTCATGGATGCAGATGCCTTCAGTCTCAACAGATAAGCACACATTCATACACAGAAAAATAGACATTTATCTGACCTCATCGCCTCACTGATGAATTCACAGACATTTTTTCTGAGCAGGTTCCTTTATTCTTTTCAAGTGACAAGGACACCAGAACTTGTAACTTCACTCTTTTTTTCCCAACTTGGGTTGTTTTTTGAGGTGTTTTGGTTTGGTTTTTTTTTTTTTTTTTTTGGCTATGAGACTAATGCCAGGGATTTCTGTTGTTGGAAAGAGTAAATTGTTGGAAAACTGCTGATTCTCACTAGTCTTTTACACCTACAGCATTTAAGAGGCCTTAACACAAAACAGTGCCAGATCTCAGTGCTGGGCTGCCTGCTTCAGTCTTAGGCAAAATGATAATATTTTGGCAGAAGTGCCCTGTGTTAAAGAAAACTTTGATTAATCAGCAGGAGGGAAGACTTGGGAGGAAAGGGAGTGAGGGAGAGAGGGACAGATAGGTAGATATAAGATGAAGTCTATTCTAAAAAGTCTAATCAGTTTTAAAACAGCTTTAAAAAGGAATAAAAATTCTTAAATCTCTTTGAAGATATTCAAAGAGCCTTTTTAAATATATGAGAAGGCACATTCTAAATTCTTAACACTCCTAGTGTCACCAATCCTTTTTTCCACTAAACCATTTTAATTCCATAATTTAGAAGGCCTTGAAAAGTAGCAGGATCAAACTGCAGCGTAATTGGATACACTGTGCACTTCCAGAGTGAATTTGGGTACCTGGTAGGCACAAGAGATTTCTCTCTTTCTTCTAAGATCACATAGAGTGTACTCATTTGAAAGGAGAGATGCAGCAGCTAAGCTAGCTTTTTACAAGGTGTAAGAGCTACGTGTGCTGCAGGAAAACACTGGCCATTTGTTTGGCACTGACAGTTTCTTTGTGATTGGAGGGAATACTATCGACAGGAAAATCAATGTGGGTTTACTAAAGAAAGCTGAGTGATCAGGGAGCAGGGAAGCAGTCAGAGAGAAGTTACAGCACACTGCTCTTCTTTCAGAAACAAATGGGTCCAGCTATTTTAGATCCTTCTACTACTCTTACTCCCTTCTCACAACCAATATAGAGTGTCTCTTTGCTCAACTATTAGCACTGCTGATCTGAGCAATGTAATAACAGTAAGTTGTAACTTTGGATGTAGACTTTTTCTGAGAAGCTGGGGACAGTTGCAAGCCTTTCTGGGGTCCTACAGGGATTTTAAAGACAGAAGGCAAGAAAGAGAGGGAGGGGAGAGAAACGTCTGAACATCTGCTGGAAAATCCTAACTAGCTTGTTCAGCTGAGTTCAGCAAGAGCAACACCAAGAGCAGAAGAGTTGGCAGGTGTCGCCATACTTTAGTTGGAAATCACTGCAGATGATCTCAAGATATAAATGAGAATGATCTGGATAGTCCTTATACCTCCTCCTCTCCTCTAGACTATCACTCCTTCCCAGGAGACAACTGTATTGTGTGCTGGTTAGCTGGGGGGAGGTATTAAAATAGCTAGGAGCAAGGCTGTACATGTAAGCAAGGAGCTGTATGTATCAAAAATGTCCTACTGTAGTACACTACTTTCTTTAAAATGGCTCTGAGAGTGAAAAAATAACAGAAACTCCTAGCCTTCTCTCCAGGGGAAATAATCACCTGTGAAATAGACTAATTTAATGTCAAGGGAATGAGAAGTGTTTGTAATATTGCACTTTTTTTTTTCCTCCAGATTCTGTGCAATACAAGAGTACTAGTTTTGTCTTCAGTAATTGTTCATCTCTCTCTCTCTGTGCCACAGTATACATATGTGTGCATATATGTCTCAGATGTCAAGTGTCCTTGTGACTATGATAAAACTGGATTTCACACATATATACTAAAGATCGAAGAGGATCTCTGAAGTCATTAAGTCACTCATTGCATTTTCTCTAAACTTAACACTATTCCTGGCATAAACTTTCAAAGCTAATCAGTCAGCAGCCCCAGTCAGGGCTTTCCAGCGTTTGCTCAGCAATTCACAGGTACATTGGCTTCATAGACTTTCCCACTGTACCATCTCTGTTCCACAGCCTAGCCGACAGGCTCTGGACAGCAGGACAGTTAGATCCAATAAATCTGAGACCTGTCTAGGTGCTTCATTTATCAAGAGGCCTAATTTACCCAGGCTCTTTAGACTAATTGCAAATTTGCAAAAAATGCTGATAATGTAGAACAGTGCATTGTGAATGTCCCTTGCCATATTTCTGCTAATGTGTTTCATCTGGAGTACATAAAGAGACAGGGATGCTGATTTTAGACACAGCACTTTGGGGCTAATCCAGTTAAATGATTATCCCTAAAAATCTGCAGTGATGTCATGTTCCCTATAGAACTCTGCCAGTTGCCTTGTTTGCTTTATTGTGAGAAATACATGATCACAGACTTTAGAAGTTCAGCCTATATTCTTGTTCTAATGCACTGTAACTCTCTTGTCCCCCTCTCCCAGATACCCATTCCTTCTTGTTTATAATAGCCATGTCAACAGCAAACCTTATCTCGGGCTGCTGACTTTTGTGTATGCAGTGATAAGGAAAAAGTATGGTCCTGTGCCTCATTTGTGCACATGTGTGCAGGCACCCACTATATTTTTATCAACATACAATTCCTTCTTGCCATCCCACTCACTTCTCCCTTTCCTCCACAGTCTTTTATTCCTTGTACTTTGGTCATTTTTGATACCAACACTGTGCTTACCTTTGCCCCACTTTTCTCCAAGACTGATAGCCAGAATTGTTTCTAGGCTTCTCATCCTCACCCATCTGTAATGCCAAACTCTTGTTCTGTGGCTTTGAAGCAAATTCAGCTCTCATATTCTTCCTCAGATAGCTCCTCTCCTTCCTTTGCTCCTCTGATTCTTTTGTGCTTTCCTTCATGCCCTGGGGAATCATGTTGGGCACTCACTAAACCTCACTATGGAGTGAGAAAAATCCAGATTTTGTTCATAAAAAATCTCTCTATCATGTAACTGATACAGTGTGCTCACTGAGACAGGGGCCAGCTGACCTGTAAAAACCTATGTAAAACCCTAACAAATACAACAACAACAACAACAATAACTAATACAGACAATGTTCATAAATCAACCACACAATTCTCACTGATTCTTGGGAACAGCTGCTAGCTTTCAGTAGTCTATTGACATGTTAATGATGACTTTTGCTATGTGGATGTCAGGGAAAGTTTAGGATCTGGAACAGATAAAGCATCAGGACGTCCTTATTTTTCAGTAAGTGACTGCACAGGTCTGTGATAAGGCAATCTCAGGAATTTGTTGCTACAAATATTACAAAGCCTTGAGAGACAGCCTTACATTTACTTGTTTATCTAGCATGATCTCCTTCATGGGTAAATGGTGGAGCCTTCCACACAAAGATAGAGGAGAGCAATACATATGCCTTCTTAGGTATCCCAGAAAGGCTGCATGTGACTTAACAGTGTTCAGCAAGCAGATGGCAACCAAATTCCACTGCTATAGTATTAATAGGAACTGCTTTAAAGCTTTCCTCTTGTTCTTTCAGATGCCCCTCAAGCATGACCCCAGAGTTCAGAGAAATTAGTATATGATGAGACAAATTCTGTTCGAACAAGGCAGGTGGATTTGCAGAGAAAAAAATGGGGACCTTATAGGCCAAATACTGTAAGAGACTGCTGCTCTCAGGAGAGGAAGATCCTCTATCAGGGAGGTCTCAGATATTTGAAGACTGTCAGCTAAGGACACTCAGGGGTCTCTGAAAAGATCATGGCTTTTGTCTTTTACTTTGCCTCACCTACGACTTTTAAGGTATCTTTAAACATCCTTGTGCTATCATGCAGAACAGAACAAACCAGCAGGATTCTTAACTAGAAATAGTGAAGAAGTAAAGTTAGAGGCCTTATTTACAGTTCTGGTATTAAAAAGCCCAGAGTATCTCTTTTCTTCCTAGCCAGAAGTTCAGCTTTTCCAAGCCCTACAATCACTAGATTGATGCAACAAGATGCGTCCTGTGTAGCATGGCCCTGAGAGACAAGCATCAGAGCATACATTAAGGCAGAGTGAGAACCTCGCACTTCTCCTTGGTGTTTCAGGAGTGAAGGGGAATTATCTGCCACACTTATTTTTCCCCTCTCCAAAAACTGCATCTTTGTAGCTGTATAATCTGTATAATCTCCACTTCTAGATTCTTGCAGGCAACTCTGGGCTGTAGAAGAGCATTCAAGGGGGAGGTGAAAACTAATGAAAGTCTGTCTGACATTTTGATCACACTCATACATATATCAAGATTATCCCATAGGCATATGTCACAGGGAGAGAGTAGTTTTTCCATATTAAAGATGGCATTAACCTTCTATCCTATCTTGCTCCCTTTCCTGTTCCCAAACACTGTAAATATTACAGATGTCTTCTGCCTCACTCCCCCACCACTGAACTCTGTTAAAAATGGCAAGATGATGAAAAACTCAAATTTGATCCAGATTCTTCTTTGTCTCTAAGGTAATTAAGTCTCATTTCTTTTTCTGTCAAAGGTAGACGATTGTTAAACATCCATCTCAGGTTGCTTTTCTGACTCACAGATATATACCAGTGCTCAAATAATCATCATACAGGCTCCACAGGGGAACCTTGGACCAATCTCCAGTGTTTGCTCCACACTATGTTTCATGCTGCTTTGCCATTCACAAACACATTGTGGGGGAAAAAAAAGACAAAAAAAACCTCAAAACAACCAACCAATCAACCAAAAAAACCCATAACCCTGTCTTTTGGGGAAAAGTTAGAACTTTAGAGAAAAAGCAGATTTTTGCAAGCCTGAGACGGTGCCAGTCCACACTGGTGCATGGAAAATGTTCACTACTGTTCATTGCCACTCATTTGCCCACCTCACACCTGTAGAAATGTCGCATTGAATTAAAATAGTAGTTATATGGGTTTGTAGTTCTGCATCAAAGAACTTGGTCAAGATATCAGAGAAATCACTGAGCAACTGACTGAGAGTTTTGATAATAGATGATACAGTAGCTGTTATGGAAAGTCAATAGGAACTTTATCATAGCTCTCAACAGCACCACATACATATTCCTAAGTCCTTATCTGGAAAACACTTTTATCTTTAACAGGAGGAAGAAATTCACCCTGACAAGAGATTTTGACAATTATCTAAATTTTCCTAATCAGGAGTCAGGTTTTGTACCAGTGTCACAGAGGGCCAAGTCAAGACAAGTTTTGACCCAGCCTCTATGACATCTGTCATTTGCTCCAGGAGAAAGTACACAGGAGAGAGCCTCACATTTCTCACTACTGTTAAGTAATGAACGGAGTTATGTGACAAATTTATCTCCAAGAAACAGAAATTTGTCTCCCTAGAACAAACAAATGACAATATTTTTGTGCTCACAAAAACATTGGTAAACCAAAGAGATTAAAACTTTGCCTCAGAATGATGTTGCTTGAAAGTGAATTGAATGCATACATTCAGAAACTAGGTTACTGAAAAGAAAAATGATGATTTGAAGCTTCAGAAGTAGTCTTCTGAACATTTTAGGCTGCATTGAAGTGGAAGAAAATCATAGAAGCAAGAGGACTTTTTTTTTCCCCCCTGTATTGATTTTTGCTACATTTCTGGTGACTTACTGAGAAGATAGCTAGAAACAATTTATAAGTACAGTAACAGTAGCACTAGGATACTCCAGCACACTGGTACTGAAGTGCCACAGGTTGTACAGGTTGCAAGGATAAATCAGTGCAATTCTTCAATCTTACCCCATGTGGATGAAATTCAGTATTAGCCCTTTGATTTTTGAGACTTGGTGTTTTACACTGACTGAGGATCTCACCTAAAATACTTTCAGCCATAGACCTTATGTTACTTTACTTAGTATTATGTAACATGTGAAATAATTAGAATCATAGAATCATAGAATGATAGGGGTTGGCAGGGACCTTTAGAGATCTAGTCCAACCCCCCTGCAGAAGCAGGTTCACCTAGATCAGGTTGCAAAGGAACATGTCCAGGTGGGTCTTGAAGACCTCCAAGTAAGGAGACTCCACAACCTCTCAGGGCAGCCTGTGCCAGGGCTCCCTCACCCTCGCAGTAAAATAGTTTTTTCTTCTGTTTAAATGGAACTTTTTGTGTTTCAGCTTCATCCCATTACCCCTTGTCCTGTTGCTAGCTACCATAGAAAAAAGGGATGCTCCAACCTCCTAACACCCATCTTTTAGATATTTGTAAATGTTAATAAGATCCCCCCTCAGTCTCCTCTAGAGTAAACAGGCCCACTTCCCACAGCCTTTCCTCATATGAAAGACGCTCCAGTACCCTGATCATCTTGGTGGCCCTGCGCTGGACTCTCTCCAGAAGTTCTCTGTCCCTCTTGAGCTGAGGAGCCCACAACTGGACACAGGACTCCAGATGAGGTCTCACCAGGGCAGAGTGTTGGGAGAGAAGAACCTCCCTTGACCTGCTGGCCACACTCTTCTTGATGCATCCCAGGATGCCATTGGCCTTCTTGGCCATGAGGGCACATTACTGGCTTATGTTTAGCTTATTATCAATCAGTCCTCCCAGGTCTCTCTCTGCAGAGCTACTCTTCAGCAGTTTGACTCCCAGTCTGTCCTGGTGCATGGGGTTGTTCCTTCCCAGATGTAGGACTCTGCATTAAATGTATTAAACCATTTTAATAAGATTATAATCTTTTGAGATTGGCATTTTTCTTTCTACCTATTTATACTCTCATGGATCTTAAAATTCTGTCTGTCCCTCAGAATCAGTTAAGCTAGTAACTTACACATGCAGAAGTTTCTAGCCTTAATGGAAGAGAGTCCTGCAAAATCAATGAATCCAGTTCTGTTCTTATGTACACTCATAGAACTTTTAAGTCATTCTGGAGATGGACTTGATTAAAGTTATAATACTGTTGGAGAGAGTTTCATACCTTACAGACATTTTATATCAATGTAAGATTTTTCCCTCTATTGTGGCCAAAAGTAGTAAAATACCTTTACCTGAGAATTTCCTGATATTATTCATTTATTTGTCCTAGCAAGACAGCAGGTAAAGCAACAGGGAAAAATTTGGAGACGTTTTTCTTCTAGAACTCAGAAAATGGATTTGCCCTTTAAAACTGGTCATTAAGGTTGAATCTCCTTCCTCAGGAGTACAAGTATCTCTGCCTGTACCTCTTGACACGCAGGCTACAGAAACAACTTCATCTGAGGAAGCTTCCTACATAACTTCTGTTAGTGGAACTGATCAGAAAAAGAAAATGCAAGGGCTTTTTCTTTTAGAGGGCTACAGTGTATGTTTTGAAATTACTTTCTCTCTTACTGAGACGACTCCCTGCTCTGTCCTCTTCCTCCATGAGGACTGCAGTTAATCAGTATCCACTCAGAGTGGTCATTCCCTCCCAGATATTGGTTCAAACTGAGACCAGTTGAAGTTGGGAAGCCTCAGGTCAGACGCATGTCACTGCTGGGGATACAGGGACCAGGTGAACTGCAGGACTTGCCTGCCCAGATCCAGACTGCAAAGGAGAGGGCAGCTGTTGGGATGTGGGGGCAGAAAGCATGAAACATTGCCAACAGTTACGTGGAAGTCTTTTATTTATTGTTCATATGGCTACACTGTTGCTGTGTTGGGGTTTTGGTGCCTCCTTAAAATAAAAAAGTTTCCTTGTTCTGTACATAGTTCTAGTACTTGCAATGGGAAAATATTGCCTATTAAAGTATCCAAAAAAAGTTTTTACTGATATAAAACATTTCTGGAGAAGGACTCAAGAGAGCTGTTTTTGTGGCTATAACAGAGATCCAAGGCTGTTTAACTAAGCTTTGTGACTGCACACAATATCTGTCTAAAGGACTACAGCCAAATATACATGCAGGTAGAGAAAGTACTTTTGTCCAAATCCAGAGACTTATTTGGTTTTCATCCCTATTTAAAAGACTGAACAGGTATTCTGAAACCATCAGATTTAATTCCATCCCTCTCTTTCAGTTTTCAGCTGTTGAGAGCTGCAAAACCAAACACTGCATTGTGACCTCTGCTATGCGATTTGTATTCAATGAAGTTAGCTGATAGCATTTACCTGCTGAGATAGTAAATTTCAGGTAGTGGAATGTCCCACTGTCCCATTTTATCCTCACCAGGATACTCCATGGAAAGACAGAAATTTTAAGAACAGATACAGACTCATCTTACAGTTCCTGGAAGATTTTCTCTCCCACAACTGTCCCATTACAATAGCTCTTCATCCTCAAGGGTGCCAGGGCCTCATTCCTCAAAGCTACATAGGCACATAGCAAAGTCTGTTTGGATTCAGCTGGAGGAGTCTCAAAACCTACCACACACAGATCCAACAGTGCCTGAGGCTTTGGACCCAGCCTAGAAGTCTTTGCTCATGTGTGTCATCCTGATCAAGTTCCACCGGACAACTTGCACGAGCAAATGTCTGAACAGCTCACTTTCTTTGTACTGCTTGTTAGTGCTTGTGTGCTTTGATATTCAGTGTGTCTAAATCACCACATAGCATTTTTATTTTTATTTTCATAAAATACTTGAATTACACTCATATGAAATATGCCTCTGGCCCAATATAGATGTTTCCAAAAAAGCTAATAACAAACAGATCACAGGGCAGAAGAGCGCATACTCTTGCAGTCACTTCCAAGCCTAATTGCTCTTCAGAGTTCTGATTACAAGAAAAGCCATGCTGCTGATGTTGCTTTGAATATGATGTTAAAATGAAAACTCATTGTTGTGTCCCAGGGGTATCAAGGAACACTGACACTGCTGCCCGTTTGAAATGGGATAATGTTCTCTATTCCTGTCATGTGGGTATCAGTTCCAACTTGGAAACCAGCCTCCTCTCATAATTCAAGCTGGGGCTATACTGATGCAAACCTTCTCAGATATTATAAGCCAGTAAGAGCTCAAAAAAAGAATTCACTGCTCAAGGCCAAATAGCTTCAAAGCTAACAATCCTCCAGAGTCAGTGTGAAAGTGTTGAAACTGTCAATGTCAACTTACACCATGCATAGTGAGTGTAAAACTTCAATAATGACATCATGGAGAAAAGGACAAAGGGCAGGCACTACACAGAAAAGTGCCAGTGCTCTTGAAATCTTTGAAACCTTTAAGGATTTATCTGGACTAACACTTCTACACATAGTCATTGGGGTCTTAGGCTATACTGATTAAGGATTTAGCTTATTCAAAGGCTTTCACTGATAGCAAGGATGACAAGGTTTCAGCAGTTATATTGGATTCCATTAGCTTTCACTTAAAAAAAACCATACACCAAAACCCTTAGGATCTTGGTCTTTTTTTTTTCCCCTCCCATTTTCTTTCTTTGTGTCAATCTTTTTTTTTTATTTAACACACACACACCCATGCACATGCGCAAGCACATAGACACACACACATTAATCTATATTAATGTCTGGGTTTGATTCACAAACAGGTTTTGCAGCACTTACGCTCTCAGTTCTCAGAATGCAGATCCCAGAAGACTTCAATCAATTCTTCAGGAATTCCCTGAAGCACCACATAACATGTTCACTCATTTCAACCATACTTGGGGCCACAGATACACTTTTAAAAGAAAAGAAATGTATTAGAGAAAGAGGGAAGGGTGTTCTAACTTAAGGAGGGGGAAAAATCTGCTAATGAAGAGATAAATTAAAAAGTGAGACTTGGTGTGAGTTTGGTGTCTGGGATAAGGACCTGACTTAACGTGTTGAGTGAAATTGCAGAAATATAAGTACAATGGAGGACAGCCATGCTTACTTTGTACCATGGTTTTCAGATAATCACCTTCAGAAGAAGAGCAAAGAGATGAAAGTAGTGAAGAAGTGCAGGAAGAACAGTTCTTTCTCTCCTCCCTCTCTTTCTCTTATTATGAGAAATGAAAAAGAATTCATGTTGTACTGCGCAGACATACAGTAACAGTTTGAGTTCCATACTAAATAGCTTCCCTGAAAAGAAGCAATTGTAATACATAAGAGCTTGTGACAAGTATTGGATTCAGGTCACCTGACTTTTAACCTGTCACCTGTACTCTGAGTATGTTCTTTTATTTGCAGTTACCTTCATAACGAAAACAGCACCAGACATCTACCTTTGAGCAACAGAAGTACAACATACATATTTCAATATGACTTTCCCAAGGAGTTATGGGAACTGTTGCACAATATTGCCTGCTGCACAAGACCCAATAGCCATGATCCAACTCTATAGCAATAAGCTGAAGAAGACTGCTTCTGAATACTGTGGTTCAGAGATCCCAGTGTACACTCTTACAGGATTATCTAGGATCTTCTTTGGAATTACCTACATTGTCATGGAATGAGTGTACACTCATTCAAAAAAATCTGTGCCATTGTAATGATACAGTTGATGATGCAGCACAGAAAACCTTTTGAATCTATCAAAAGCACTGAAGTGTGCAAAACCACAGAATAGTAGGGGTTGGAAGAGACTTCTAGAGATCATCTAGTCCAATCCCCTGCTAAAGCAGTTTCCCCTAGATCAGGTCACACAGGAACACATCCAGGTGGGTTTTGGAAACCTCCAGAGAAGGAGACTCCACACCCTCCCTGGGCAGCCTGTGCCACAGCTCCTTCACCCCCACAGGAAATAAGTTTTTCCTCATGCTCAGTGGAACTTCCTGTGTTCCAGCTCATGTCCAATACTCCTTGCTAACTCACCAACCCTACAGTAAGAAGACTTGTCCTGTCCTCTCAACACCCTTCCTTTAGGTATTTATGGGCACTAATAAGGTCCTCCCTCAGTATTCTCTTTGCTGAACAGCCCCAGATGTCTGCCTTTCCTCATAAGAGAAATGTTCCAGTCTCCTATTCATCTTGATAGCCCTCAACTGATCTTTCTCCAGAAGTTCTCTGTCTCTTGAACTGGGGAGCCCAGAACTGGACACAGTATTCCAGATGAGACTTTACTAGGGCAAAGTAGAGGGGGAAGAGAACCTCCCTTGACCTACTGGCCACACTCCAGGATGCCATTGGCCTTCTTAGCCACAAGGTCACATTGCTGTCTCATGTTCAGTTTATTATAAACCAGGACTCTTGGTTCTCTCTCTGCAAAGTTGCTTTCCAGCAAGTCAATCCGCAGCCTGTACTGATTCATGGAGTTGTTCCTCAAATACCTCTCACTGTCGTAAAGTCTCCCACTCCAGGTACACCAGAAGACCGCTGTCCGGCTCTTGTGACCTCTGGGCTTTTAAACAATATTCTAAGGGTTTATTCTTCCGTGTTCTTATTGTTACTGTTGACTTAAACCAGCTAATTATTTTTCTAGCAGCACTTGGTCTCCTTAAGCAAAGATAATAGCAAAAAAGGAATGAAGGGGTGAAGGGTTACCACAACCATGGGAGTGGACAAGAACAGGGGGAGGTGGGAGTACTGTACCTCTTCTACAAGCTGTTCTCTTCTGTGCTAATGCACTTCTTGTTTTTGCTGAAGGGACTGCACCACAATGCTGACTGTTTAAACATTTATGAGGAAGATTTCACATATATTCTGTGATCGCCTCATATGTGTTTCCCCTTGGGGTCACTATAATAATTGTATACACAGGCACCTACACAGCTGAGTTAGCTGTTGCTGGACTGTTATTTCACTCACACTGACTTTACATCCACATTAGGTCACTGACTTCCTTCGATCTATCCCAGATTTGTATAGTGAGATCAGGGTGGATCTATGCTGGAGAAGGTTGCTTTTTCATTTTTAAACAAGTCCTATACATCATGAAGAACCTACACAGAAATCAGAAAGATGGTCTTGCAAGTGAAAACTATAATAGTTTACTTTTATTATGAGTGAAGAATTTAGAGGCTTGGATTTGTTTTCCTGAGAAGAAATCTTCTTTCATATTCTTGACAGAATTGTTATAATATGGTGTTTATGAGCACACTTTGGTACATCCTTTCTTACCAGCACATGTCATACGTACTGTTCTGCTGTCTAAGGACTTGCTCAAATGCCCTGCTATAGCTCTGTCAAGAGCAAAATTCTCCTCAGGGCAGAGAGTAAGCACAATATGGGGCAGCATTTTAATGCCATTGGAGGGAATAAATACTTCCCAGTGACTTGCAGATCTGTGCCCATTCTCCCATAAAAGGTATCAGGCGCATTGTTCTCTGCCTAGGTAGCATTCCCTAATTCCATTCAGCTAGAAGAAAAGGAGACTAGACAAAAAGTCAGACTCTGGGTATCTGCTTCACTGATAATACCTGACCATTAATCCACTAAGACAGCTGAGACACAGAGGGATTTTATAAACCTCCTGACATGGCTAATGCTTTATTCTGATGTGAAGTTTTTAAATGAGTACTACTCAATACTAACCTGCAGTCTGAATGTCTCCATGTTGTCTGCACTTGTCCCAGAATTTGGTTCAGGAGCAACTCAAATTTTGTAAGAGGATTTTTCACTAGCAGAGCCAGTCCTTCTTGTTACAACAGAGCAAGTGAGACTATAAGAAATACACTTCATGAGTTGTAGGGACAGGGAGAATGGTCATCTAACCTTTGAAGATCAGCATGGAAGTCATCAGTCAGCTCAAAGAATTAGTTTGTAAGAGGGTAAAGGCAGATAAGACACAGTGTCTCCTTGTGGCCTCTCAGCAAATGATATGGCCCATGCCATAGCAAGCAGTGGCTAGAGGGTAGTCACATCTTTCCTATAGTCTTAAATCAAGTGCTTGCAGATTTTTTTTTCTATGACTCTAATTCCCACCCCTATCTCACCCACCTGGTTGCAACTCCTGTTGGATTTCCCATGGTTTCTGAGAGATATCCTCTCCATACATCTCGCAGACACACTCCTTTGAAAGCATTACTCCAGCTAGGGGGATTTGAGTGATGAAAGGCCTCATTAGAAATGCGGAAAAGGCTTTGTAGACCAGCAGAAACTGTTGAGCAGGAGTATCACAGGCCAAACACTTACGGTCTATTGTTTATATCACTCCCTTGTCAGTGGAATGACGTTGAACTGCAGGACACGAGACCTCTCCCCACAGCTCTAATATGCTTTCTCCAAAGAAGGCTTCATAGACTCCACAGCAACATGGCAATCTGGTTATTTGCTCCCATCCAGCAGGCAAAATGAGGCCAACTAGATACTGTCTGTGAAAAATGGACATGGAAGAGACTTAGACGTGGTACATAATACTAGAGAGGATAGTAAAAAGCTGAGAGAAGCTGTATATCATTTCACACCCTCTTGAGCTTTCAAATCTTTGTGGTAGTTTTGAAAAGCAAAGCACTGCCCCCTCAGAACACAGTAGGACACAGGAGTATATTCACAAGACCAGTCTTATGACTCTTAAGTATTCACAGTCTTGCCTGTTGTGTAATTTCATCACTGAAAAGGCTGGTTGTACTAATAGGAAGTGATGGCTGATCCCATTGAAACAAACATTTCTAAGAAACAACAAGTAGTATCATATCAAGAGGACTTTTAGTTTTCCCCATCTCTTCTCCTGGGGGCGCCTGTGGATAAAGGAGAGCTAGGTGAAGGATGTAAATGTTTACTTTCTTTTTTGTTGATAATCACTAAGTACAGTGCTGCATATGCAGTTGCATTTGTCCTATAAATCACGTAATCATTCAAGAAAAATGAGAAAGGTGTGTAGCAACAAGGGAAGATGAAAGAGTGGAAAATTCACTAGCCTAATAATAGGAACATTGTGTTTCCTCTCTAATTTGCAGGCCTTCCATACTGCGCACATGATGATAGTTCCTACTCAGGTCTCCTGGGATAAACTCAGCAGCTCAGCTAAAGGAAAGGTTTCTCAAATTTGTCACCTAGTAAATATGGACTAAATAACCAGTTCTCATTGGTAAAAGGTGGTTAATATGCACATCTTACAACATAATTTACAGATGTTTTGCTGGAGGACAAATTGCGCTTGATTTGCATCACTTGTTTTCACTGTTCTTAGCTTTGTCTTCTTCCTGACACTGAATTATGTTAAAATGTCTTTAGCATATAAGATACCATAAAACCCCAGTAAGATATGGTCTGTAGTGTATATGTTACTTCCTAGACAGAAAAGAGTGAAACAAAACAAAAAAGAATTTATTTGCCCACAGCTATAAGGAGAATTATCATCTGACAAGAGTTGCCAGTTCCTAAAAACCATGTCTATATGATTATTTTCTTGATCTCGCATTTCAAAGTCTAGTATAGAAGTGCATTGCTAGAAAAATCCCGTGGCTTCTCCTTTTTTGAATGTCCACCACAATCTCCTTTCTTGCTGTTGGGAGAGCATGTCTGTACTAGTTGCACTCAACTGTCTTCTGCATACAAATCATCAGCAGCATGTGACCCACCCAGAAACAGACTCAGCATGCATATATTCTTGGAAACTGGAGTTATTCCTACTGATCAGCCTTATTCAAAATCTGTGCTCACGGTGGGTCTCCCTGAGAGCAGTGTCTTTGAATACAGTTGAGTTCTGTGGGTTTTGAGCAGAAAGACAAGTCCACTCTTGCCCAGATTAAATGGATTTGTACTAAGGATGCAGTTGTCATCATTCTGAAGTTCTCTTCAGTTCAGGGTCTACATCAAGTGATTTCAACCTCTGATAATAGCAACCACTGTGTTTACCGAAGGCTGGACTAATCATCCATGTCCTTTCAGTGTCATGCCTGTTAGTTTGTGTTTTCTAACAAAAGTTCTACAGAAAACAGTCATAAAGGCTGATGTGCCTATTAACAACTAAACCAGAATGTAGTCACCCCACCCACCCCCAAAAGCAGGCACACATATATATCTGTGCACTGAAATAAGTGCATTGCACAAGGAATTGCAATACGTTATACAGTACTTCATACAGAAGTGTCAAGCATGCCTTCTAAATCAGATACATCATATATTGACTCCAGGGCTGTAAATCGCCCTTTGAAACAGATGGCTTCCTTTGTGAATTAGATGAGGAGATCATCTACTAAATCATGTCCATATTGAATCCAGTACAGTATATGGTAAAGTGTACATCTCTACAAACCAACTATACAGAGAGGAGTTACTGCAGTATCTCCCATGGGTTATTGCTCCAAGGGCTGCGCACAGACAATACCCAGGCAGGTTGCTGGTGGCCTGCTTGTGTAGACAATGAGAAGCTAATCAAGTGCTATGATAATTGCTCTGACAGATACTATCTCATAAACCTACTTGCAGAAGTTTAAGATAATCACCCCCTCCAGCTGCAGGGATGTGTGCCCATACCTCAGGTGCTCCAGTCCATGTCTGGTGTATTAATTTAAACTGCCAAGCTGTGAAGTGGAGCAGCTGAGGCATCAGCACACGATTCCCCCTGCATCTCTGCACCTCCCCCCACCTCCCCGTTTTGGTCCATTTTGCTGACTCTGCAGTGAGACAAACCCCTGTGGCAGGGATGGCAGAGACAGCCAGGGTGGTACCATGGTAAGCTGCTAGAACTTGATTTGCCACAGAATGTCTGTCAGGGCCCCGCAGGTAAAAAAGAACAAAATTTTTTAGTCAGAGAAGACATTTGCATAACATAGATCAAAAGAAGAATGCAAAGATACACTTTACCCCCATCCAGTGGAAATAGTGGATAGAGGCTTACTCCACTCTTGTGCAGGCTGCTTTTAGAGACATATACTGCTATAGCCTCATTCTATTTCCTCTCTGTGACTCGTGTTGCACAAACGAGTTTTTTTCTTTCCTCACTCATTTTCCCTGTGAAAGACAGCAGTAGTCTGCTTGTGCTGTAATTGGACTGACTGGCTGACTGATTCCTCTTCTCCCTTTGCACAGCCCTGGGAACCTGGGAGAAAAAAGGTGGAACAACCAGCCACTCAAAAAAAAACCCCAGACTGTTTCAAAGGTTAAGGAGTATAGCATGCAACTTCTGTCTGTTACAGACGACTGGGCATTGCAATTCAGATGTCTTGTTCCCAATACTTCCTTACTATGATTGTCACAAGGATGACAAAGGATGGGGAAAGCAAGCCATTCTCATTAAGCAGTCTTTCTACCATTATCCAGGGTGTTATATGCTTTGGAAAGGGAATGCTCACACTGCCTCAGTGTCATTAAGTCTGAATTTGATAGTGATGCTCTTCTTGGATAAAAATGACCACTATAGACAACATGCATTTAGGCTTGCAAGTCATCCTCTCTCTAGTTCATCACACTTTTAAAAAAAAAATTTGCTTTTTCTTCACCCTCTCACAGAGAATGGACAAAGGAGACTCTGGTCTTGGTTACCAGTACCAAATAACTTTAGTGTTCTAGTAACTCCCTATATATCCTTAGTGATGTGTCTTCCTTTTTCTTTCCTCTACTTTTTGCTAACTTAACCTGCACCATTACTTTATCTACCTTCATGCCCAGTTCTGTTCTTCTATCCTTCTCCTCCATGGATTCCTCAGCAAAAGACAAAAATGAAGAAATCCCACTAAATTTGGAGAGTTTAGCACAGATTCACCTCTCATTCATTTGGAGCAAAACTGCTGCAGTACTCTTAAGCATATCTGTCATCTGTGCTTCACCATTTTGGACATGACTATAACTGCATCTTAATCACATTCCTGCAAGGCCTAGCCAGAGTTCCAGCAATCCAGATAACTTGGAGCAGATACAGTCTTCTGCCAAAACCATACTAGTCAGTGAGAAAATCAAGAACTCCTTTTTACTCTGGTGCAGTTTTTTTTTGGTGTGTGATTGGTGCAACATAAAGGAGGGTTGGAAGTGAAAGAAATAATTTACTAAAAAGCTGTCATCTTCATTGTACCAACCTGTAAAATGCGACTGTCCATGTTCATATCAGGGGACCAGAAGTGAGGATGTGTAATACTTTGATGTCTTCGCCACGCTTGGAATTCCAGGGAAGAAATAAAGCTTATGAAAACAACAACACAGGTATTTTTTTGAAGGTTGCAGGACATTTACAAACATTCTAATTCATAGAAGATTACATATTTTCAGGTCTGAATTTGTCTCAACTTCCATTCCAGTATCAAAACCTGGGTTGTCTTATGTTGTCCATTTCTACCTGGTGCTACTGCCTTCCCTAGGGATACAGGTTTTGCAAATGAATTCATAAATAAATGAATAAATAAACAAACTGCTGCATTTGATAGACTCTGCTTCAACACCTAGGATTCTGGCAAGGCTGAAAAACTTATAACAGATTGTCCTGGTTTGGCTGGGACAAAGTAAATTTTCATCTCAGTAGCTGGTACAGTGCTGTGGTTTATATTTAAGATGAGAGTAATGTTAATAATAAGCTGATGTTTTAGTGGCTGCTGAGCAGTGATTACACAAAGTCAAGGGCTTTGCATCTTCTCACACTGCCCTGGCCAGCCAGGAGGTGACATGTGCACAAGAAATTGGGAGGGGACACAGCCAGGACAGCAGACCCCAACTGGCCAAAAGGATATTCCATACTATAAGACATCATGCTGAACCACAAAACCTGGGGGCAGTTGGCTGGGGAGTGGTGGGTTGTGGCTTGGGGACTGACTGAGCAGCAGTCAGTGGGTGGTGAGCAGTAGCATTGTGAATTGTTTAGTATATTCTTTTATCATTAGTATTATTTTCCCTTCCTTTTCTGTCCTATTAAGCTGTTTTTATCTCATCCATCTCAGCCTTTTACTCAATTCTCTCCTCTGTCCCACTGTAGGATAGTGAGAAATGGTTCTGTAGCATTTAGCTGCCTGCAGGGTTAAACCACAAAAGGGATGGAAAGTAGTCTCTGCTTTAAACAAAAGTCTCAACCCTCTCTAAGCCATATGGCAGAGTGGTTAAAGATGCTGTGGGACAATCACTGTGTCTTAAGCCTTGTTATGTCAGCATCTCACAATTGCTATGAGCTGCACTGGCAAAATTGTTCAATTGCATTTTGTTTTCCTTCTTATTCCTTCTGATTTAACATACTAGAAAAAATGCAAAACTTTTTTTTTTCAGTGTTTTTTTCATCCCTCAAAAGTTGATCTACCAGGCCTAGTGACTGATATATTGAATTTGGCCCTTACTGTAATTGTTTAAATGTTACAGCAGATTTAACATGTCATCTGTTAAACTTATTGGTGATGCAGCTGTTCAACGTGCAGTGTGGGTAATATTTACATGATTTACTGGGTGACGTACAGTTTTTGATTCAATAGTAATGTATTTGATTCAATAGGTGATGCATCTAATTCAACCAGGAGTCCATCTAATTCGAAGGTGATGCATTTGATTCACTAGCTGATGTACCTGATTTAGAAGGTGATGGATCTAGTTCACTGAGAACGATTCCAATTCCCCCATGCAAGGTATTTACTTCAGTGTGTGATGAATGAGCTTTAATAATAATACATGTTTCTCCAATAGCGGATGTATTGGCTTCAATTTATATCCCAAATTTCCCAAATGTGGAATGGAGTGACACCTTGCAGCCAGTAATCAGGTGAGGATCACAAGCAGTGTGAAACATTAGCCAGTAAAATAATGGAACAAAATTATGTGATAAAAGCCGTGCTTCCTAGGTGAAATATTTTCACCAGATGTGAGGTGGGAATACAAATGCCCTGTCACTATTGTTATTGCTACCACAGTACATGACAAAAATCCCCAAATCCATTTACCTTTAGTGTCATTACTGGGATTACATGCTCAGTACTTATTTCCCCAGAGCTATGTGAGCTCTCAAATAGCAGCATCTGAACTAACAGCTCCACTCATCTCATTTTTACGTGTGCTTTTATTTTATAAAGAGGTTGGCAAATATTTAGCCCTGGTGAAAATGGGGAAAATGATGTCGGTAAAAAGCATCACATGGGGTAAGGAGTGTGAGGACTTTGGCCAGAGCAACGTACTGCAAGCCATGATTTCTGCACGGCTGCAGAACCTCTGGAAGCTTTAGCTTCACAAGTGTTCGTCTATGGTGTTTCCACTGGCTATTGCTTACCCTAGAACCATTTCCAAATAGGTCAGCCTCATTGCTAGGCCTATCTCTGGCACCAGGTCCAAACTTAGGATTGTCTTTTCTTTGAATGATGTTTGAGATATTTTGGTCATGCAGGTTATATTTTCAGCCACAAGTATGGTAGAAACCTCTGCTTGCACATCTACAAAGAAAAAGAGCTTGTTGGGCTTGCATCTCTTATCTGTGCAGTGGTCAGCTTTGGAACTGTGGGTATTACTATTTGTATTACAATTCTGAGTAGGGAGTAGAGCTCATTTCAGAAGGTTTGGGCTCAATCATGAGAGAAAATAGCCTAACAAAGTGGGTGCATGCTTAGCTGATGTGCGCCCATGCACAGCTACAAACCTGAAAGAGTTTTCAGTGGGATCTCAGAGCCCCTGAAAGCCAATTCACTGCCCAAGGCATCCCTCTTCTGGTCCCCAGACCAACTTTGTAGCTGTTTCCTTCTTAAATGCTTTCCCTACTCATATCCCCAGTGTGAAGAATTACTCCTTTTGTGTGACAGAAGCAGCAGCTGCAGCCTATTCAAAATATATGCCTCCATTTTGTGCCCCACTTGGAAGAGTTCTCAGGACAAATGCTATACTTGTTGTGCCCCTGATATTGCTTTTTGAGGCACATTCATTTTCTTATGTGGGTGCAAGTTTTCTTCTTGGACCTATGGCTAATAAGTCTGCCTTTTAAAGACTACTGGGCGAATAAATGTTGTTGCTGTACAAGTCAGGGTCTCCAAATGCTAAAAACAATGTGCTAAATACTAAAATAGGTGTCTAATCCTTAAATAAACAAATAAATTTTAAAAGATTCTTTCACACTTTCTTGCTTCAGGCTGTGTCTAGAGATGTACTGAAGCTGTTACAGGAGTCTTAAGTAGTCAGCTTTTTTTCTGTCCACTGAGTTTTCAGGGTTGAGATTCATGTACCTACATTTGGTATCATCTGTTCAGACAGAATACATTAACACATTAGTGTCTGATCTGGGGAAATTTGGCTGGTTTTCCACTTTTCATTCGTTTCTCTCTGCTTCTTTCCTTTGCTTTCCTCCTATCTCTCTAGTTATGGCTGTGGCTGAAATCTATCTTTTCCATTATGAGATATATCGTGACATCCATCTGCTTCTCCTTAAATGCCCAGTCACTGAAATATGCACTCTGTGCTCAGAGAATAAGTAGTAACTGCCCTTTCCTATTTCAATGAAGAAAATTAGGAGAAGGAATAATTCTGGAAAACTAAATGGTGTATAGTGTTGATGTCAGGTCTTACATAAAGTTCAAACTTTGGATGCTACTTTGAAGGACTACAGACCTACAATGACAATCACTGCTGCAGTACTAGATGAGAGCTTTAATATTCTTCATCTCTTAAGTGGTTCCACTTGACACAGCATATATTGCCAGCCATTGTTGCATGTGATGTGGTATGTTGAGTAAATTTAGTTTCAAGTGCATAGCATTTTTTAAATGACCTGGATCTTTTGGAGATTCTAGAAGGCAAGTACTGTGTCAGCTAGGGTATCTTCGTGTTCCAGGCACAAGTATGTCTATGTCTATACATATATCTATATATAGGCAGAACAAAACTCATCATTCACTTTTCATGTCATCAGGTGTCTTCTCTCTACTCTGCCAGTGTCCTCTCCTGTCCAGGATATACATCCTATAATTCAGGTTTGCTTGCCATGAATGTCATCACTAAAATGAAAGGAAAATAAGCAACAAGTCTTGTTTTGATATTTTCTCCAAGTTTTTTGTTTGGGGTTCGTTTGTTTGTTTTAATCAAAGCATTTAACGAGTAACTCTGAAGCCAAATCATACTGCATTTCAAGGGACATCCTTCCTGCCACTCCTGCTCAAACTTCAGGACTTCAGCTGGGTTCTAAGATCTAGACACCTGAACTTAACACTGTTTTATTTACCAGTAATGCTGTTTCCAAACACTTCTCAGTTGGTTTTTTTTTTTGGTAAAAATTGAGAACTGGAGAAGAAAGGGGGGAAAAGGCACATTGCCTCAGGGCCAGGAGTGACTAGATATAGAGGTAATTGCTTTGGCTACTTCTAAAATATTTCTCCCAGGGGCTGAAAAGCCAATCTCACCAGCAGGCAGATAAGCAAACGAATTTGTCTCAGGCTTGATCTGTGCTTCCAAGAGTCTTTGCATGTTATAGGGCTTGGAAACTGTAGACGGTGCACTCTCTTCTCTCCAAACAGAAATGCCATAGGTACTGTCATTAGTTGAATGCTGCCATTTTTACAATTACAAACCGTGCCATGTTGCACAGAGGAACTGCAGCCGCGGCTTCTTGGATTACTGAGTGAAGCACAGTCCTGTGATGGCCCCCAGAGACCCATGCACAGCATAGCTTATTGAAACAGATGGGGTGAGGGAGGGATGCTTCATCAACAAAGCACATTTGTCTAAATACAAGAAGAATGAAAATACAGCACTTATCACTGGTGCTTAATCTTAAATCCAGTGAAGTTTGGAATGGGGGAGATGAATGCCATGCTTGCCACAGTGCAATACACAAACACATAGGAAACTCTTCTTCATTCTTCTTTGATTTTTGAGCACATTCACCACTTAATAAAACCCCAGAAAGCAGCCAGGCTGCCCCTATGAGCGAGCTGAGAGATAAAGCAGAGCATTTAAATCACTGAGAGCTCATTCTATATATGCCCTTTGCCACCATGTAGTGGAAGCACAGTGCAGAGCCCTCACAACAACATGCAGATGTTGACCTTAGAGCTTCTCATTCTTGAAACCTGGAACAGACTACCATTATCTTGGGTGTTTCTGGGTCTTTCACTTAAGACTGTCACAACATTCACAAACATTGGAGATCAGCTCTGTGAGGACTGGAGATAATTATCATCCCTGTTTATCTAAGTGAGGAAACTAAGGACAAATTGCATGGTCGTTATAATAGAAGCCAGAGGTAGAAGTTGGAACTAAATTCTGCTCTCCCACTCTTATTTGGGTCTTCAAAATCTTGTATACTAACATCAAGTGAGAGCAATTCTGTGAGAGGTATTTGTTGATATCACTGAGGAGCAGTAGGTAACTAACTCTTTCCTCTCTTGCATGGTACATTCTGCCTTAGGAACAAAGAACCTTTCATCTCATAGAAAAATCTCATCCTTTTTTACTTCTCAAACAAGGGGAAATTTTCAGCATCTTTGACATAACAAGCTACTTTATGGACAGGTGTTTATCAAAGTTCCTTCTTCTCTGGTTTTGGCTGAGGCTCATAGCTCTGTTAGGGCCTGGTTGTGTCAGATGCTGGACAAGAGCAGGTGGGGAGATGGAGTCTGAATCAACCTGAAACATGTTAAAGCATGATTCTAAATTAAAGAACAAGAAAAGTATTATTTTCCTAGATTGCCTTTTTGCTTTCCTAGGTTGCATGCCTGACAAAATAAACCTCCACATCTTCTCAGAGATTTATCATGACTGGGGCTTCTTGGGAATTCTGTGCTTTCACTGTTTGAATGAGAAGATTAGGATTTCTTGAGATACAGATTTGGCTTGGTCATAGTAGCCAAGACTTTTAGCAGATATCAGAGAAGTCAGAAGTGAGAGACATCTCTCAGGTAAGAGAGGGCTAGACAGATAGCTTCATCCACAAGAACTCCAGGATTTTGTAGAGGGTGTCTTTCCTTGCAGGTATCCTTTCTTTCTTGCCAAGGCAGAGTATGGATATTAATGCTTAAATAGATTTGTTAGGCTGTTAGATTTAAGACACATCCCTATCAGATACAACAGCTGCACAGCAATAAGCCAAATGATGTCTATCTCTGACATCCAGATAGCCATTGTCACAGTTACACAGATTATAGTCATACCTGAATTATGAACACTGTTCTGCTCATAACATTTCTGTGCAAACTGTCATCTTCTTTAAACTTGCTGAGTAATTTGAATGGCAAAACCCCATAGTTTCAATAGGGAAATTATCAACAAAGGTATGGGTCTCAGGATAGCAAAGGGACCATAAAACTAGCTCAACAAGCCAGCTGAGAATTTCCCTGGAGAATTTTCCCAGCTCTTGGCATAGGGGACACCTCAGGGATATGGCCAGGAGGTGGGGAGGAAAGGGGTGTGCACTGTGGCATAATCCTTGGGGGCTATTTTTTGCTAAAGCAGCTCCAAGGTTGCCCTTAATTGTGTTGTGGGATGAACTGGCTCCTAACCAGCTGCTGGGGTGTGAGAACTAAAAACATGGCAGAGGCACTTTTCTTTCCTCCACCTCCCAGCTGCAGAAAGCACAATTTGGCCAGGGTGCAAGAGTCAGCCAGCAGGCTGACTCTTGCAGCTGAGCTTTTGTGTCATGTGACATATCACTGGATCTTAGTTCAGCTCTGGGACAAGGGTCAGCCAGACAAACAGGACACCTTGCTTATTTCCATATCTTAGACCTCCCAAAAAGTGATCATATATGTAAAAAAAAGAAAAGAAAAAATATCTTACCTTATTGTCCACATGTGTGCTTTCTGAAGCATAAAGAAAATGGACAATAAAAGAAATAAGATAGCAAAATATTCTGTAACTGAGGCACCTAGTTTAAAGAAGTGTTAATTAATCACAAGAAAGAAAGAAGGTATTTCACCACACATAAAGAAAGAAATACCAGATGGGTTTTTTTTCTCTCACTCTTCTCTCTGCTAGTGTTTTATGCCTTTGAATTTTCCTGCTTTTTGGACTGCTATAGATTTGGAGCAATATAAATTTTGAGAAATTAATTTTTTCACAGGTTCTACTTTTGGCATGGTTCCTGTTAAGTGAATGAATCTAGACCAGCTCTAAGTCTTTGTATTAGGGGAATATTTGACAAAACCTTGTATCTCCAGTTGCAAATCCACTCCCCATCCTTTTATCTTTGTGAGACATGTACTTTAAAAACACTTCCACCTAGCAGAAAGCCACCAGTGTGCTTTGCAGTGTAGGCAGATATTTGTTAGACAAGGACATCAGCCTCAATTGTAGGAATGTCAGAGACAGAAAATCCAGTTGTTACTGCATGACTGTCCACACAACTCATCAATCAGAAAAAAGTGATTGCCCCGTTTTCTGCCTTGTGTCACTTGCCATCTTGCCTGTATCTGGAAGTTATGCCTTAGGTCAATCCAACCTTATGGTAGGATTTAGTGAAAAAACAATTCCCTATGAGGAAAAGAATAAAAAATGCACAGGGACTGTTTTGATCTGATAAATTGTTATGACCATTTCAAGCAATCCTGATGACATTTGTCTTACTGCAAGTGCCCCATAAACTCCCACCTACTTCCACTTCCATTCCCTCCACACAGCAGAGACCCTGCTGCTTATGCTATACCATAACACAGATCTGGAGAAAGATTATGAAACAGGGAAACTATCCAGGAACAAAATTGCTTGCTTTTTTTTTTTTTTTTTCCCAGAGGTAAATAAAAAGTCAAGCCCATCTGACAATGGGAAATGGGATTCAAGGCAAAAATAGAACTTCACATTTTGTCAGATATCCAAGGGTTTTTTCTGATGAGAGGTTTTCATAAGAGCTATAACCTCTTTTGGTGGGGTTACTCCACCATTTGATCTAAACTCCCACAGTAAGACTACATCTGCTATTAAGCTTTGTTGTAAATGTCTTTAATTTTTATACTTCATCTGAAGGGAGTTGTTAAAGGGAGTTTACAGGGTGATGGCTCTTTGAATAAAAGACACCAGGACTGAAGCAAAGCTCTGCACGACACTTAATTTTCACTCTAATAAGCCCTCCTAAAACATTACAAGATTTTGTTTTTCCCTGAACTTGCTTTCCCTTCCTTCATGATTATTCTTCTTTAAAATTTTCTTTTATTTTTTCCCCCTTCTTTTTTTTTTAAGGACACGTTTGAGGAGAATGGTTTTATTTTTGCTCAGATGACACCACTTCTCTTTTCACTCTAAGCCAGATGTGCTTTTCTCTCTAAGCAAAAGAAATCTCTCTGAAGTCTTTTTCCCCCTCCTAAAGCTATTGCTTTTATTTAGTTGTCATCTTCTTTTTCTTTTTTTCTTTATTTTTTTAACTGTTCTTGACTCTCTGAAGCCTTTTGTTTGACTTTTGTCTTTGAGGGTGGGAAGGGATCCTCTAATATGTTTGTGCTCAAATTTTAAGGTCCCTTTGGATATGTTCTCAAATATTTGAAAAGTTCTGTGCTACCTGAGAATAAGTAAGAGTGGGACCCTTCTTGATCACCTGGAAGGATCATTATAGAGCAAACATGAAGTATTATCTTCACCAGTCCCAAGTGCTTTTATTGACCCACTTTGCCCCGAAAAACAGACAAGAAAGAAAATGTGGAGTCCAGGCTTCTGGGATGGCAACTCAGATCTGAGAATATTACCACATCACCATCAAACCTGTTAGGTTTAGTTTTTGTTTGAGAGTCTTGTTTTTGTTCTAGAGAATAAAAAAAATTATTATGGAGTGTGGATGTTGATCATTCAGCAGAAAAAAATGCAAGAAAATAAAGATCTGTCTCATTTAAGAAAAGACAAGGAAGAAACTATATCAATATGATGTGACAAGCAATATAGAAAACCAAGAGATCCATCTGCAATATGATATTCATCTGGAGAACAACGTTGTCAAAAGGCAGGGAGATTCTGCAGCAGTTAGAATGAAGCTAGTTACCTGTATTCATTTCTTTGGAGATATGGGTTTGAAAAGATTTCAAGTATGTAAGAATAGCATAGGCCATGTTCACCAGGCAGGCCTGAACCCAGAATTTGTTGTTGTAATTCAATCTGGGGCTTCTGGATTATGGGATACACAGAAATTACCAGACAGATGAGATGAGAAATATTTTTTCTTTTTTTTTAAAGCAAGAAACAGTAACAAGCTTCTTAAAGGATTAGTATTAGTATTAGTATTAGTATTAGTATTAGTATTAGTATTAATGCAACAGTAAGGTATTGAAACCAAGTACTCAAAAGTCAGTAAATTTCATAAACAGAATTTTCCCTCAAGAGTTATACAACCATCTTGTGTATTTATTTTTGATCCTCAATTTCACCGTGAGACGTACATTTTAGTGGATATTATTTGTCATTAGTGCACACCATAAATACAATAGTAATCATCAATTTCATAGCTCACACTCATGCAGAGCTGTACATAATCACAATTCTCTACAAACATACTTGTCTCATGCTCAGAGTTCAAGTGGTAATTCCTGAATAAAGAACAGTGGAGATCAGACTTGTGTAACACTCAGAACCATCTGTGCTCCTGGGGCTGTAGAGTGTAGGCAAATGCCTGACTCCCTACTCCAAAGTAATTCTTGTCTGGACTGTTTTCCTATGCCAGTAGATTCATGCTTTCATTAAAATCACCAAGAGCAGCTGAAACTTTAGTATGTACACCAGTTCCCTGAAAATGTAGGGGCTTACTGCCCATTTCTCAGCAAATAAAGCCTGTAGAGATACAATATTAATTTGATTTCCAGCATAGATATAATCTTCTTAGATTTGAGCTATTCTCTTTCATGCCATCCTCTTAATATGTTTGGTTATACACCCTTCCCCTGCTTCAGAAAACTTCTGAAAACCCACCTTTCTGAGGCATGCCAGGTGCTGGACTACTCCCCACTCTGTGGGCGTTCTTCCTCAAATTATTTTGTTTGTATTGAGTTGTGCCTTCAGGGCCTTATCTTGCATTCCCTGCACACCCAGCATTCGCTGAAGTTGATAGAGATACAAAAGGCAGGCCTTTAGTTTGTGCTGGGATCTACTGAGCTTTCTCCTAATTCTGCCTCTGTTGTGGGTTCTGCTGTCCTAAATCCTGAGGACTGGGAAATTAGTACAAACTGCTATAACTTCACCTGTGTGAGGTGCAGCCTCTCTTCCCAAGTTCAGCACTCCCCCCCCCCCCTCCCTCTTTTTTTTTTTTTTTTTTTTTTTAAATTTTTCTCCCTTTTCTTGGTGGCAGGTGGCATCTCTGTAAGTGCACTGTTGCATGTGCTGCTGTCATGGGCACCCCTGCTTCTTGAATTCAGAAGGTGTTAATGCTTTATATCTCAAACCACTTAGACGCTGCTATAACAGACACTGAAAAACTCATTCCTTCCAGTTACCACCCTCTGAAAAAAAAAATCACTTCTTCAATGTTTGTGGTGTGTGTATTATATCATAGTCTTAGTGATTCTTTCATATCTATCCTTATTAAAAACAGAGTTAGCAAAGTTAATTAGGGATAATTTGCATTCAAGCTATTCATTATTTACTTACCTTTGAACTGCAAACTGTAGGAATGCCATTTGTTCATTAAAATTCCCAATCTATGCCCACTTTCCCTTTGATAGCATAGTGGTTGAAGAAAGTTCTGCTTAGCTGCTGACTAACCATTCTCTGCACAGTGCAGAGATGGCTGGGGGCCATTATTTCAGCATTAGAAAGTAGTTAATATTGAATGCCGTGAAGTTAAATTTGTGTTCATTTACTTATTATGTTGGAAATCAGTTGTTCATTCTGAACAAATTTCCCTGCTCCACAGACTCCAAAAACATGCGGTAACAATCTTGAGAAGGTGAGGAGCTTTGACAAAAGGTAAAAAAGAGGAATTAAACAGATCTCTGAAAAAGACACTATTGCAACCCCCTGCCCTGGATAAAGCTTCTTTAATTATCATAGTCATTAACTTTGTTAGTCCTTTTAATAACAGCAAAAGGAAAAAAAATCTGCTTTTATTGTTAAACATTAATCTCTGAACAATTATGCATCTGTTAATTGCTCAGAAGCTCTTACCGTGTGCAGCTGACAGCTATTGCCAGTTGCAAAGACATGCAATGACAATTGTCTTCCTGACAGAGAAGAAAGACCCATTTCTCAGTTCCTCAGTGGAGATGGTCTCTCAAGCACCTATTTGGCAACTTTGCTATACCTATCTAAGGTGCAGAAATGATACCTCCACAGCAAGAACCACATCAGGAAGAGAAAACACTGGTTAGAAAAGTAACCTTGGCAGAGGGCTGCAAGGCTTGGCCAGATCATGATGTGCTGTATTAGGGGCAAATCATCTAGAACAAGTTTGGACAGTTAGTGCTTATTCAGGGATTACTATTTTACAATGCGTCTGTTTGATTTTCCTCTTCCAGTGCAACTTAAAAATGGTGACATCTTCAAACGCTCCCTCCCCATTCCTTCCATCTCTTGAACTAATGAGCAAATAAGGAAAGAAAATTAAAGAATAAAAAATGTAAGCAGTGATAGGGTGAGATCAATAAACTGTGGATTGCTAGCACTGAGTGAGCCTGAGTAATCTTCTGCATATTGCATGTGGAGTTAACTTGCAAGAGAAATATGTTCCTTCTTATTGTCCTGTGTCTCATTGTGGAAAAGGAAGCAGGGACTGCAAATTAAAATACCCTCGATTTAGGTTCTGAAGGGAGTGCCCAGGAGTTCTTCCTCTGTTGCCACATGATACGAATTGAACGGTCTACACTGCTATAATATGTCAAGAACATTTTATTATTGTTTTCAGCCTGTGAGTTCTTTTGTCTCATGTCCCTCCTGCCCCCAACAAAAAGTCCATTAAAGACGCTATTGTGAGTAGCATTAGCAAAAGGTGCTACTCTACATCAGCTCAGGACTGCTGTTTCAGACCCACAGCTGTGGGACAAAAGGCAGAAGATACATGAATAGTAACCCATGTGATACTATAAAATGTACTGGCATAAGAGTGATGAAGGTTTCCTGAGCTGAAGTGTACCAGACTGAGTATTATTCACTGAGTATATATGGGGCTAAGAGGAGCTCAGGCAGAAGTGAAATAATGACAGTGAACTATGTTTATAGACACATTTGCATCACATGAGTTTGCACAAATGAAGAGAAGTCTCCGAGTCATTAGTCCAGGGAATATATTGCTCTTAAGGACAGTTCTTTTTCTTTGACCATCAAAGATTTCACTTGAGCTGCTGCTGGTGCAGTTCAGTCTCCTCAAATCATGAAACAAGGGAAGAAGAGTGAAAGTCTCTTTAGTCCCAAAGGAACCTACAAGAAAAAAGTAAAGCAAGAATGAAAAAAAAATAACAAAAACTTGACAGCTTTGCATGCAGATAGACAATTCATGTGTGGCATGACTACCATGGTGGTGATGGCGCAAAAGGTTGAGATGCACTAGACTCACAGGTGAAAGAAAATAAGGAAGTTTAAGCACAGAAGAAAACACACAGAAACAGAATATGTAGTACTTATATACAGTTGTAGTTCTCACTTCAGCAAACACCAATGAGCTTCTACAGAGCCAGAAATACTGTCTTGTTCTGACCTTCCACATATGACAGAGCAGAAGGCAAAGAATGTAAAATTCAGTGTAATTACTTAAATGGGAACCCATGTTTACACCTTCCTTGCTAGGATTTGCCAAATCAGTTAGTAAGGTTTTCCCTTCCATGGCTGATGAAACGGTAAAATACACACTGTATATATGGTGCTGATAATCCATTGTGAACTAGACTGCATTTTTTTCTTATTGTCTGAAAGAGAAGACAAACTTATGCTTAAAGAAAGGAAGTTCATTGAAACTCTGCATGTAAGACTTTTCTTAGTCAATGGTATCTACATACTCTTTACTTCTAAGATCTCTCATGTTGAAAATCACCAGTTTGTCACAGAGGCAAACTGTAAAGGGCAGCTAAAGAAATTAAAGAAAATGTGTTCTGGACTTAATTCTGTTTGCATAAGAATAGGCTACATTTGATCTCTTGAGTTTCCAAAGAAAATACTCTGGAGAGTCAAAAGAAAATAATTTAATTACCTGACATTCACAAAAAATTAGGCTTCAGTGATGCTTAAGATTGGTTAGATTAAAAAGAAATATGCTTCAGTCAGAATATGTGATAGTTATACAATGAAATTTTGGTGCCAGTGTGCTTACATTGGCTTCAGTAGGGTCAAGAGCTCATGTAAACCCAAGAAGATTACTGAATGGTCTGATTCAGGCTATTGTTAGTCTCTTAGAAGTATAGACTTCCAGAATTATCCTTCTGGATGTTACAGACTTGATTTTTTTGAGGTAATTTCCATCTGTTAATGTATATGTGGCTGTGTCCTTAAACTGTCTAATGGAAACCATATAAAGTGCTAAATACAATATGATTTGAGTGAGGGTTTTTTTGTTTGGGGGATTTTTTTTGTTGTGTGGGGTTGTTTTTGTTGGTTTTTGTTTTATTTTTTTTTAAAGTTTTTACAATAGTTTTTAATGTCTTGGGAACTGTAATGTTCCAAGACATAATCATGGCAATACACAAAAAGAAATGGCCATGTAAGAGCATGAGAAGCCACATTCTGATTGCTAAGCAAAGAACCAACCCAGTGTTATGAAATTAGTTTCCTCTGGATTTCAACCAACACAACATGGCCCAGAGTGTAACCATTTGTTTTATTATAAGCCAAAAAACCAGAACACTTTGCTTTGACACCTCATTTTGGCTGCAATTGCACATGTATGCACCTCCACACATATACTCACATTCTCTTCAGTAGCTTTTTAGTCATGCCACAGAGCTGTACGATCTCTCCTGGATAAGCTGTGTTAAATTAAAATTAAACATCACCAAGCTTTGTGCTCAGCCTCCCTCTATGAATACTCTGCTGTAGGTGTACAGGGGGTTAATATCACAAATGTTCCACAGGAGGTTAGTGGGATTCAGTTTCAGCTAACATTTATTTTGCCAGCTCCTGTTCACTTTCTTCTCTGCTTATGAACACAGATATCTTGTTTGTAATAATATATATAGATCACTGCAGCTGCGCTCTGCAAAATTCATCCATTTTTTGAACTTTGCAAAAAAAAAATCTGCAAGTCTTTTTATCACATTTCTGAGCCCTGTGAATTCACCCATCTTCCCAGCCTGGCCTCTCTTACAAACTGTAAGCAAGCATGACTTTGCAAACCTTTCACTGAGAGTGGACTATCATGTTTCTAAAGCAACCTCTTAACCAGTGTAGTTTGTCCTTTCTTTCAAGACCAACTGTTAACTGGTTTTTTTTGTTTTTAAAATGGAGTAAGTTACTCTAGCTCCTTTGCTTCTTGTCTGTTCCTATTTCCTGTTACAGGCACATGTTTGACATGTGCTGCGGGTCAGCATACTGTGCCTGAACTGTCACTTGCTCAGTAAATTGCCAGTAATACTACTTAACTTTTATATAGTACTTTTCCTATCTCGCAAACATACTTTCCTCTCCTAGAATCAGTGATGCTAATTATTGATGGGCACTGGGGGGGATATTAGAGTATCTGCATTTTTTTTTCATGAACTTACAGGAACGGGCCAAGTGGCATGCCTTTCCACAGTCATGATGTAACCCCAGTAACATTTGTAATTTAAAATCCCATTGGCCTGAAGAAGTAAATGGGTCTTTTTAAACAATCTGTAGAGGATAGATGCCTTAAAAGGTGGATGGACGCCTGTAAAGAGGCAGAACTAGACTAGAATTTACATAAAAATTTTCATCATAAAATCCTCATCATGTTTTCTAAGGTCTGATCCTATGACTTTATTCTAGAAAGGCACACAAAGCAAACTCTTGGCTGCAAGTTCTTTGTGTTTACCTATCTCTCCATTACTGTAGTACAGCTTACAATGAAGCTAATACTCCAGAAACTGAATGGTGTGATATTATAATTGACTTCCTTGCTAGTTTCCCAGTCTTCTTCCTGTTCATGAATCACAACTTATTGAATGACTAGGTCATAGTTCTATTCAGATTTTCTCATTTTGAGACAGAAAAAGGCAGACTAACTTTCAAAGCCTCTACCCTAGGCTTTCAAGAAGGTAGAGTGTAAAATAAAGAATAGAAAAGAAAAAGAAATAAAAAGAAGGAAATGAAATAGAGATTTAAGTAGTTTAGACCTTGTGCTCAGCAGTCCACGAGATCAAACTGACTCCTTTCCACGCAGCTGGTATCAATGGTCTTGCATTGTTCAAACAAGTTCCAGCATTTAGTGAGCTGGGACGCAGCCTTCTACTGCACTTCTGTAGAGGCCGCCTCTCTGGTTGCAACTGAAGTGTGTCTTCCAGAAGCAGTTTTGCATTACTTTGATGGAGGTAGACAGCTCCTGTCCTTGAGGCTTAACAAAAGGCCGTAAAGGAAAGGAGAGAGTAATCTCTCTCAGACCTCTGCTGCTATCATTCTACCTTTATATTTCATTTAGAGCAAAATGAGAACAAAGAAAGAGTGTTAGACATGCACACTGTAATGAAAATCCATGACTCGACTGTGCATTCATAATTATTTTATAAATAAATGGCTTCTGGAGTGCCACATCTGTCTCTTCCCACAGAGTGTATGTCTTTCATTAATGTATTACAGGCCGAATGAAGCCAGCCTGAGTGCTTTGCTTGCATCTTCCTCTTCCTCTCCATCATTGTCCATAGATAGGTTTTTGTGGTTCAGAGAGAGCTGCAAGCCCCTCACGTCTCTGAAGGACTGATGGCTCGTCAATAACATTAGGCAGCATTATGGGCTGCATTGGTGTAGAACAGAATCAATATGGCCAAGTAAAAAGTCTAATCAGTTGACATGACCATCTTCAGCAGGGCTTACGTTACAAGAAATGAGTTTTTTTAAGGAATCAGCATCAGCGCTGCTTATTCACCCCACACCAAGAAGCCTTGACAAAGATTTATTGCTTCTTGTTTTGTTAGCAGTGCAGGGTAGGCTGGTAAAAGTGAAATAACCATTCAGGTTAAAAGAATAATAAAGGCCAGGCTCTGTAAATGCTGCCCACATTTTCCTAAGGAGCTGAAAAATGCTGCTATAGGGCACTCCACCATGTGGAAGGGAAGCTGTCTGCACAGGAAATAGAAATAGTTTAGGGGCCTGAAATAGAGGGATTTATGCCCTTTTTCTTTCTAGGTAGTGTTCCATTTGATCGCCCTCTCATTTCTTTTACTGAAGGGACAAATTCAGCTCTCACTTCTGCTTGTGCAAATTGAAGTCACTTGGCTTAAAATAGGATTGTTCCAGATTTCTATCAGCATAAGTGAAAGCAGACTTTGGCAGTCATGCCTATGGCAATGTACACATCTTAAAACAAGTTTCTCACTGATGCATAGCTTTATCTATGTGGTAATTATAGAGCTGTTTTACAATCATCTCCCTTTCTCTTTCTTATTACCCCTCTGCATGCAGATTCACACAGAGCACAAGAGTAACAGGGGTGCAGCTATGAGATATTTCACTTTTATGAACTCTTCTGATCATCTGTTCTCATTTGTCCAGTCATCTGAGGGAAACCCTGTTCAATCATGTGAGGGTAAAGCATTAGTGAAATCGTTAGTGCAGCATGGGCAAGCTAATAGGCCCAAGCCTCAGCCATTTCTTGTATGCAAGGCAACATACCACCTACATCAGAGATCTACTTCAGCAGTGTGATTTCCTAAACAGGTAAAAGAAAATAATTGCATATTGGAGGCAAGCAGCTTGTTTGTTGAATGGGAAAATGGACATGTGAACTACTCCCATCCCACTTTGTTAGAATTAAACAGCTAGGAAATGCTCATTGAAAAAGAAATAAATCTTGGAACAGGAAAAGTGCTTATTCAAATTAAAAACAGAATCAGAAGAATTAAAGGGCCTGATTCCACAGGGACCTCTGCAGAACAGACACAAGAAGAATAGGAAGTTTGATTCAGACCTTACTGCTGAAGGAGTGGGTATGATGAGAGAAAGCATGGAGGTTTGGAAGCTCTGGCTTTGAATCACTGCCATTGATAGGAAAGACTCAGTGCTCACAGACCAATCTGTGGCACTTATACACAGCTGTGTGACAAACCTAGTGATCTCCTCCTGGGAAATGGCAGACCTTTACTCTCAGTACAGGATTACCAGGTCACTCAACACACCCACGGCAGTGAGCAGTCACCCTGCAAAATTCCATCTTGTTTTCTCCCTCTTAGGCATACACAGAGATACACACAGTCTCCACAGATTTCCTCATTGGAAAGCAATTGTTCTAGACTTTTAATATTTGAATAGTAACTGTGTGCTTCAGTCAAAGTGGAGGCCTACAGCAGTGTGCACAGACAAGTTCTTCATCTCCAGGAGTCAGTGTCAAGTGCATAGCAATGCTGAACTTGTTTCTCAGTAGCAGAGTTCACCTTCAAGCTTCCAGTAACATTGGCTATTGAAAATTAGCCCCTAGCCCCCCAAAAAATCTATGGGGGAAAAAGTAGTTCAGCATCTTTGTGTTTTGTGATTGCACAAAGAAACACATTTTTTCTTTTTTAAATGAATCTAGATTCTGAACATGAAATTGGTTGTTGGATTTTTTATTTTTTAAATGGGAATCCTCTTGCAGAATATTAATATCAAAACATTAATTTAAATAGTTTATTAAAGAAAAAAAAAGCATCAATTTCTATTAAGATTCCTCCATTCATAGTGATTCAAGGGAATATTCTACTCTCAGAACTCCAGGACCTTAGTATATAACATCCTCATTTGTGTTAACAGAAACTTTACCCCTTTGAATTCACGAGGACTGAAAAGTTTCACCAGGCACACAAGCTCTGTATAAATAAGCAGCACACAGCAAACATATTCTTTTAAAAGGATTATCGCTTTGACAGCTATTCAGTTGGGGTGGCTTTTTCTGTCCCCTGGATTTCCCAGCTTGCCCTCTTAACTACACAGAAGGTAAATCTGTATAATACTTCACAGCTGCCTTTACTGGGACCTGACACTGAGCCTAGTGGATGTGCTTTCCTGGTACAAAGCAGCTCATCAAGTTTCCTGCTCTGGATGCAGTGAATGCAGCTCATGAGCTGTCTTATTAAAAGTTATGAGGAGAGGATGTTCACTCCATTACTTTCGGAACTACTGGATATGCACAGCAAAGCTGCTGCGCTGGTTCTGAGCTCCCTCTGAGCTCCCTCCCTCACACACAGGCTGCAAGCTCATGTTTAATAACACATTGCTCCCATGATGGTCACTGTCAAACGTTTTTTTGTTGTGGCTTTTTTTCTTTTTTTTGTGGTGTCTTTTGTTCAATCAGCATTACTATGATGTTTCCTCATCACTGCAGACCAAACATGAGCCTTGCTGTCCCACCAGCACTGTGCACTCTGGCAAAGCTTACAAGACCTTTAAGCTGGGGCTCTGTCACCCTTCTGCCTGTAGTGATAGGAACAGGGCCAGGAGCAAGACCTGACCACAATCATGCCTTCTTCAAAATAAATGGGCAGGGTAGCACCATGCTTGCTGAGGAGTCCATGAAGCCCTGAAAGCAAAAGGAAGGCTGAAGCTTGAGAGGCTGAGCACAGAAGGCCTGGCAGGGCACAGATGGTCAAGGAAAAAAAAAGCAAGAATACTGCAAGGAGACCTGAGGTGTTAGACTCTTGTGTCCCTCCATCTCACACATGTCATGTCCAGTTTTCTGTTGAGGGTGAAAGGGAAAAGGGCAAAGCTGCAAACAGAAGCAGCTCAAAGAGAGATATCTGGACCAGCAGTAGGGCCAAGGGAAAGCTAACCTACTGGAGCAGAGCTGGCTGAGAAGAGTAACCTTCTTTTTAAAGAAGAGGATACAACAGTTTCTGCAGTCATAGTTTGGCTGGGCCCAACAGTACAAGAATAAGCTATTTTCTCAAGTAGTTCAGGTACAAACTGCTAATAAGTATCTTTTTGTCCACCACTTCATGGAGCAAAAGACATTTTGCAAGCAGCCTGCTTTGGAAAACTGCTAGCACTTGGACTGGAAGAACGCAATTAAAAGATGCAGTAAAAATTGACAAACCTTGGTATGGGAGCTGAAAATACATTACAATCCCAATTGAACTATAAATAAAAATCCTAAATTAAATAAATCTCGCACAATTATGGATTGAAATATGTTTGGCTTTAATGACTTAGCATACAGGCCTTGACTGTTGAAATGGTTACTGAGACCGTGTGGCTTGTGCAGCAATGTAATAATAAACAAGTTGCCTGCTGCTGCAGTGCCATATAGAAGTGATGAGGAAGGGGATCCATTATTTTCCTGGCTTTCTGATTACTGATTAGTCCTTCTTCATGGACCCTCTCTCTGTGCAAAATTCTGGCCATATAGCTTCAGTAACAGCCAGCAACATCAATAATGGACTCAATAATGAGTGGAAAAGAAACTCAATCCAATAACAACAAAACCTCTAGGGGTGCATTAGCAGCAATTGCTGTCATCCAATGTTGGGAAACTGCTGGTGTTTCCTGATGGTAGCCTGTAATCCACAAGCTGCAGCAGGATGCTGGCCTTGGTGATCTGTGATGTAGAAAACCCCAAAACAAGCAATGTCCTCCTTCACTTACAGCTCAGCAGAGCAGGATTTTGCTGGCCAAGGTCTGCCTAGGCAGCTGTGAAGTTTGGAGGGAGGTGGTTGCAGGAGAGATGGAAACTCCTCCTTGCTCTGCCCCACTGCTTGCCTCAGCTCCTGGGAGTCCCTAGTGTAAGGGAAGAGTGCCAGAGTGCTGTCCTCCCCTTTTGGATGATAAGCAGGAATTAAAACATTTTCCATAGGTATCACTTTAGCTGCTGGGATAGGGAATGTGCAGATCCACACCACCTGAATGTCTCTAACATAGCTGGGCCCAGTTGTCCACTGTGCCAAACGCACGGTACCCAGGGCCCACAGGGCTTTCCAGATCCATAGCTGGCTGCCTAATCTCTCACTACAGATGAGTAATTAGTTGGACTACACTACCTTTCTGGTCTCTTTCACCTTTCTAGGAAAATCATTTTTCTTGCCACAGTAAGCTAGAGCATAGTTACCATCAGACAAGAAACTTTCTGAGAACTAGCTCAAAGCTTTTTTTTTTTTTTTTTTCCCCCAGGCTGTGGGCCCTGTGTTGGATAGCAGCACCAAGGGAAATGGTTCATGTAGTTATTCCCTTCTCTGCAACTATTCCCAGGGTCAACATCTCACTGTCTTTTCCTATTGTCCCTTGGTACTCACATTTATCATTTAGGCATTCCTAACCTTTGACTAAACTTGATTGAAATAGGTTCATGTATTCATATTACTGAGGAGGGGCCAGAGACAGTTGCACACAGGTAGACCTATATGCACACAGTCAGATGGCATAACACTCATTTCCTTAGGAAACTAGACTAGAAGTAAAATAGCACTCTACTTTTTCAGGCCTCCCTGCTCTCTTTTACTCCTATTTATTTTGGTAGCTTAAAATAATCTCCACATTACATGTAGGAATTTACATGTTATGCTTTCTTTGAACAGTTGTTTTAAAAGGTCACTTGATTTAAAATACAGCATGTAAATACAATGGGTTTTGGTATTTTTTTTCTCCTTCAACAACTGTTTTCTGGAAGCTTGGAAGCTGATTATATTGGGATTGTGATTACTTAGGGGCTTGACTAAAGCTATCTCACAAGTCAGCTCTGATGTGTTACTTTGAATTAAGAAGTTAAGTTTTCTTGTCTTATATTTTACAGAAAAAGCCATTCCAAAAAGCAAGCATTCGATGTGTCCAAAAATTCCCCCTTGAAAACGTGCCTTAACATGACATCTGACTGTATTTTGCAAACTGTTTAGTCACCCATTATTTGTGTTTTATTAGACATAGTTGACCCTTTGATCTCAGTGAATTAACACTTTTACTGATCCAGAGGCTGTGAGCCTAACCCTCATGCTTCTTGACATTGTTTTCTTACGCCTTGGCATTTGTATTCATGCAAACTCTTGCTATAGCATATTCATTTCTAAATGTTCTCATAATTGATTCCCTGACATACTCTTTTTGACTTAACAGCTTTCAATGACTTTTCTGTATGGCTTAGCTCTTGGAGCCTGCAATAGAGTAAAATCAAGGTTCACATGTTTTTTGGCAATTTACCATCGTTTAGAAATGTCTACTTTAGGGTCTTAGACATTACAGGAAACAAACAAACAAAAAAGTAATTGCAAAGCTTTTTCTTAGCTGTGGCCAGGTTAAGGAAAACACAGATATTTTCAGGATAGAATTAAGTGGATTTGTAGGGAAACTTGAAACATGGTATACCTTGACCTGAATTCTGGTAACCAATATGCAGTGTATATGTACCATCATGAAATTCTCCAGTTGCAGTTTACATTTCGTTTGTGTGGCATTTTTCTCTTGAATCAGTGGACACTGACTGCTGTAGTATGTTAAGAGTTTGACCTTTGTTATTCTGATCTTAATTACAAGGCCAGGTCTAGGATATAGAGTCCAGTTTCCTACCAGCTTGCAAGCATGTCAAACTCTGATTAGAGTCTTCCTTCACTAGGTTGAGATGAAGATACTAGGACTAAAACAGAGCTTAGTGAGTGTAAAGTTATGTGAATGGACGCCAGAGGCCATGGGAACAGGATGGAAAATTTCACACAGCAACTGTAACATTTTACATCTTTTAAAATAACCCAGGAGCTAGGATTTTTTTCTTTCCTTAAATCCAAATTTCAAAGGTTGCCTTTCTTCATGTCATAGGAGGTATTCCAGACAACCTACATATTTGATACCTTCCAGACTCTTTTCCAAATCATTGAGAAAGGAATGTTGTTACTATTCATCCCCAATGAGAGGATGAGAATATCTGTTTGAAGTATACTCCAGTGCAAGACAACTCCTGTGAAGCACTTAGGACAGGACTTCTAGAGGAATATGGTTGTTGTGTAAGTCCTTCACCTTAGCTATTTAAATTTTAAAAAATTACATTATTTTTATGCTATAAAATTCTTAGATTTGAAATGAACACACACACACAAGGAAAAGGGAAAATTGGAAAACTAAAAAAAAGTGAAATTATGAGTGACTTGAATTTTTAATATCACTTAAATTTGAAAGACTGAAGCTCTCTCAAAAATGATTGGTGGCATAATAATTTCAAATTATTTCATGCTGCACATGCCCAGAACTCTGATAACCTCCATACTCAACTGCTTATAAGGTTTTTTTACTTCACACATTCCAACAATGTGAAGCCACTCTCTACAATTTAGAGTGTGTGATTTGTAATTATTATAGCACTTCAGGTTTCTCTCTGAGTCTTGGTATTTGGGAAAGAATTCAAACTCCATTACAGAGAAAAAAAATGTATTGGACCAATTAAATCAAATGCTCTAACCATGAAAACTTAAACTGATCTTAGAACATATGATTAAAAAAGACAATGATAAGAAGGAGAGGCTGCATAACAATATAATCTTGGAAAGAATGAAAATGGATTTTATACAGCAAGGATACTTTTACTGGCCCAAGAAAGGGGTAGCAAGGAGCAGAAATTATCATATGACAAAAGAATAAATATTTCTCTGAGACATTAGAAAATGAGCTGGCAAGTTAAATGCATTTACTGTGTATTGAGGTACAGATGTGGATACCAAAGGGCCTTGAACTTATCCTCGTAATAGCCTGTTTACTTAGTTAAACAGCACTGGGCATAGATGAAATAAGATGGAAAGAAAGTCCAGCCCCTGCTTTTGCAGAATCTCTCCATAAACTGATTCAGGGTCTCTTAAGCTACTATCTTTAAAGCACCTATTTCCTTCTCTGTGAGCGCAGGAAGCCTTTATTTGAATTTTTTTTCTCATCCATGGGCAACTGAACTATATGCAGTGCCTTAAACTAAGGCCAGATTGAGTCTGGGGAAGTAGCACTAGTGCTGTCCAGACTCTTATGGAAATGACTCATAAGATAAACCCTGGAATGACATTTGACCTTGAAAGCCTCTGCACTTCATCAGAAAGTATCTTCATGTTGTTGCTTGGTCTCACTTTATTTACTCAGTGAAAGATGGTAAATTAAAGCTATTTGCTTTAATTTTTCAAAGTCTGAGTCAGCTTGACCTCTGGCAAGTCTGACACTGTTCCTAAGAATTTAAAACATATACTTTGGGATGGCCAATGTCACATTTTTTGTAAGTTCCTTGTAGGTTTTTTTTCTTACCACTAGCATCCCCTTTGACACCACCTTTATGCTGGTAGGTGATATTTTCCCTACGTACTGCTACAGTGCTCAGAAATGGAGCTAAAAATGATGATCTGGATCTCACACCAGCAATACACTGCTCTGGAAAACTTGCAGTGAAAAAGCAATCCCAAGCAGTGCAAGAAACTCCAAAAGGTGCATTCGATGTCTGATAATGTGGTAAAATGCTCAGATAGCTTCATGCTTTTTGGCAGGCCACTGGTTGTGACTAGTACTCCATTGGGATGCATTACCAGTTCAAAGGCATTACCTCCACAGGACATTTTGCTAAACTATGTCAGCCATTGTAGGAGACACTTCACCTCGGAAGGAGTTCTCATAGGATCAGCAGTGTATTGCTGTGTCAACTGAAATCTAGTTGAAACACTGGAACAACACAGAGGCTATCATAGGATTTTTTTTTTAAAAAATCTTCTTTTTTTGGCTAAGAGTTGTAAGTTGTCCCCTGAAGGCAGGGCTGTGCTTGGCACTGGGGTTCTGTGGAGCCCATGGCATACATGAAGCACATAGCTACCTTGGCACAGCTCTAAAAGACAGCAATATAAGCAGCAATGCTTATTTGATTTGACTGTCATTTTGTGTTCTTTGCAGAGTGGTTTCAGCTAAAGGTCATAGGAGACCCACTGTTTATTTTTTCTTTAAACAAAATCAATTGAAAGACCTAGAACACAATAAGTTATGTTGCAGGGCTGCACTTGCATGTATTCCCATTGGAGACCTATCAATGTGAACTAGCACTTTTGGGAAATCTCTCCAGCTATCCCAGTTAATCAATATGTGTTCATTATACTGTCTCTGATGAATATGGGTAAGGATTGGGTAGTGTGAGTCAGGTGACTTAAAAATAACTGTACCTCACACAAGATCAATAGAAGGTGGGGTTTTTTTCCCCCAGTGTTACTTCAGGCAAACTAATGTACTTTTTATACCCCTCCCTTCTTACCACCCCTTGTGCATTGTTGGTATTTCACAATCACTGTAGGAGTGGCTTTATTAAATTAGTACCACTTAATCTGCTGTCATACTGTCAACTTGCAGGGAGCGAACAAGCAAATAGGAAGTTTTCAAGTGGCCCAGTGTGCTTCAGCTGGCTCTCACCCAGGCAACTAGCTCAGAGCTATGCCAAAAACAGTCTTTCTGGGTGCCTGCTAATATCTCTGCACTGAGTATGAAAACCCTATGCTAAGAAAAAAATTGGTTTAAGGGAATTCATGCCAATTACAGATGTGTTATGACAGATGAAAATACTATAATTATGCTTGGCTTCCATGCAGAACTACATTAACACATCTATGACATTTAATAACATGGAAGGATAACCACATGTCTCAACAGAGGTTGACTTTCCCCAAAGTTGCTTAACTTTTTTTTTTCCTGTCTTCCTTTTTCCCATCCATCAAAATTAAGAAAAGTTGCATGTGCTTTGCAGCATTTCAGGGGACACACAAAAAAGTAAGAAAGAAATAAAAAGACAAAAATGAAAGGAAAAGACAGGAAGAGAAAGAATATGGAAGATGAGAAGGAGAAAAAGAAAGGGAAAGTAGGAGAAGGATGAAAACAGAAAGGGACAGGAAGGGAAGGAGTAGCATATAAATTAATGACATGAAGCTAACAGCTACAAGTCAGTAACAGATTAAGGGCATTCAGCTCCTTATTGGGCTGTTTATGTCAGAGTGATGAAAACCAGGCAAACTGAATACACTCTCTGAAGCCCTTAGTGGACCTGTGGCAGACATCTTGTATCTATATGGCTCATGGCTCTCAGCACATAGACTAAATTAAATCTGGGAAGGGACCATATTGGAAGGTGAAGTCCTGTTTATAGAGCTAAATGCATTGAAGAAAACCAGCTCTTGTTCATTCTGAGAGGGCTGTAAAAGGATAGACTTGGTTACAGTTTAGGAAGGTACTAAATCCATCAGAGAATATGTATTACCTGCCCGCCAAAAAACCAACAACTTTTTCTCAGAGTTACAGTTCACAGCACTTAGCAAATGCTAGTTAATTGGCCTTCACATGCCTTTCTTTCCCCACCTCCACATTCAGGTTGTGAGTTTGGTTGCCTCCATTTTGCCAGTAAGGAAACGTGAGGCAATAAAAAATGCTTATTGGCTCTTGCTGAGCAGGCTTTTTCCAGTCCAGCTGATCTGTTAGAGAACGGCTCATTTACAAGCAGATATCCACTGCCATTCAGCTAAACAGGACTGTACATGTACTTAAAGTTCAGTACAAACCCTTATGTTTTGAGGCATCACAGCACAGTGCTCGGCAGCTTGCACCATTTAACAAGACAAGATGCTTTTTGTTCATTTGTAGAATTAATATGAGTCATATTCGCACACATTGATTCAGATACATTTGTACTGTGGCCTTTTTGACCCGATGAGCAGGGTGCTGTGCATAGGAACATTCTGTTACGAGACAGTTCATCTGTTCTGTCTTTATTGATAAGACATGCCAAATCTAGAAAATGACTAGCACCTTAACAGCTCAGGCAAAACCAAAAGCATTCACATCAGAAGAAACTTGCTTACACTGTGCCAGCTGCTACAGCTGTCCAGTAGGTTAAACCACAAAATTTCATAACAAAAGAAAGTATTCCACCCTGCAAATGGAACTTCAAAACATCTCCCCACAACAAATCCCCTTCTTGTCAGTAGGGAGCACAAAACTCAAAGCCAATTCCAAGAATTCAAAGGTGAATTCTCTGGTGATAAGTGCTTAAGTTCCAGTCCTAGATTATCAGGCAGAGATTAGTGGGGAGACACATTTGGTCAATGTCCTCACCAATTCAAAGCCTGAGAAAGCCCTTACTCAAACTCTGGGTTTAATGAGCTTTGGGCCTCATTTTGAAAAGCAAAAAGGGGACACTAAGAGTTTGCCAATATCTTTCACTTCAATTTCTTCGTCTGTTAGACATACCTAAGTGTGAGTAATGTCCATCTTAAAAGGTTTTTGCAGACACTTAAATGACTAAGTGAGGCTATAGGACTGTGGATGCCAAACTAATGATGACTTTTCTGAGGAAATGTGTTCAAAAGCCAGGGGGAAAAAAATAAGAAAGATTTTACACCCCCCTCCTGACTTTTACCTATTCAATTCTGGCAAATGCGCAAATCTTTTCAACATAGTATGCAACTCTCAAACTAATAGAGGCCTTGTTCAGGCTTTGCAGGTGATCATCTTTCCATGACCATGCACCTTTCCATGGAAAGGTGTAGTGCTTGAGATAGTAAAAAATGAAGATGTGAAAGACAAAGAGACAGAAAGGTCAGTGACTGATAAATCTTTAATATAAAAATTGTACAAGAATTTTGATACAAATTACAAGAGGTATTTGGACAAAGTATGAGTAAAACTCCATTTATATCCCCAAAACCTTATGCATTTTATGCAAAAGACATACTGTAGGACAGTTACAGTACAGAAAATACAAGAAAAGATATGTCAAATTAAACCCAGGACTTTTCATTCCCTCAGACTACTAAAGGAAAAAAACTTGTTTAGAGTACATACAGTATTTATGAAGCTACCAATGCCATGATTATTAGACCAACATGATGCAGACTTTCATATCCCCTTGTACAGCTATATTCCATAGTGCATGATTTGGTTTGCAGGCAGGACAGTGGAGCATTCACGTTTTGCTCACGCTGAGAACAAATGAAAATGAAAAGCCTCACTTATTCTGAATGGAGAAGGACCTCTGTGAAAAATGTTTGTCAGGCCCAGACTCCACACTTTCCGGTGCCTGGTAGGGGAAGGCATCCCAGGAACACATCTTGACACAGTCCACAGGAACAAGCCTAGCTCTGCGAGGTGGCAGCGAGTTCACTGTTCTCCATGCAACAGTCCCTTTGTCAGCCTGTCACTGAGAGGCACAGGGGGTTTGCAGACAGGCTGTGAGAGTCCTCCCATGCCTACTGAGAAAGGAGGTTCCAGGCTTTCTGCCTTTGTGACTGAGCCCACTGCCAGGCACTACAGACCCTCACATACATGATGATTGAAATCCAGTTTATCTCAGCTTACATCTCTGCGTGAATCCCCAGTCATGTTCCCACCTTTTCTGTTCAGGAGAGCTGAAACGTAGCAGATGGCTACATTGGAAGTTGCTGTGCTGCTTGGCCTGTGTTGCCTTCTCAGTTAAACCTGTTAAAACAACTGTGCCAGTGAGAAAAAGCCTTCCGGAAAGCAAAGAAACTCCAAACCCCTTTGGCCACAGGTGCTAGCCCCCTACAGTAAGATATTCATGGGTACAAACAGATTACAGTGACCTGCTTGCAGTAAGTGTGTGTGGAGCTTCAGCTGGGATAGATTTTGAATGTCTTCAGGCTTCAGATCAGCTTATTTGCACACCTGTTGCACATACATTGCACTGGAATATGGATCACGGATCACTTCTTTTATAGACTGGAGGAGGGGCCAGAGGCATGAACTGAGAACACAAATGATGCCAGTTAATAAACAGCCTCATTATAGAAAAGGAGTCTCCTGTGACATAAGAACCAAAGTTTGCATGAGAAAAAGCAACATGCTGAATTCCATATTTATAAATAGCTAAATGAGACACACACACACAACAGTGTCCGTTTTATTCATCTTGTCACTTTACAAATGGTGATCATTTTCACAGATAGAATGCATAAAACTTTCCAAAGTAAAGAACATCAGGAGGATGTGTTACTTTTCTGAGAGAATTTTAACAAGACACTCTTGGAATGAGAGAAAGGGTGGAGACAGGTGAAGAAAATGGGGAAATTAAGATGATGACTGAATATTGTACAAAGATTTGTTAAAAAAAATAATAATCCAATGTAGAAGAATTGTTGAAAAAGAATGAAGAAATCAGCCTTAGTTTGTACAGTTTAAGTGACCTTATTTACTCCATAGGTCATTGGGTAGACTAAAATCATCCCTAGAACCGCAATTTGTGTGCTTCACTGTACCATTTCACAACAGTGATGAGGGGAATGCATTCTGCCTCACCAACACAGGAGTGGGGCTGGAGGGATAGGGACACTGACCATGTGTCAAAGTCTTGAGCTGGATGTGGTGATTGCGTAGCGTTCCCCCACTCAGGCATAGACATGGGCAGGCACGAATGCCGCTTGTCCCCCAGAGCTGCTCTTCACAGCCTCTTGCATTAAGTGACAGGAGCGGACAGGTTCTGATTAACTATTGATGAGTTTGCCATCCTAACTGTGCATTATCCTCTGATCATTCTCAACCTTTTGTTTGACAACGGATGCTTTATAAAACCTTTATGCATCACTTAGCTAGTCTCTCTCTCTCTTTCTTCTCTAGAAATATGATTGCCCTGGATGTTTTTGTGTATTTTCCTAAAATATTTTTCTCCAAAGGTTTGAAGGGAGCAGCATATGAAATCTGTAGAACATCTGAATAAACCACTCTACACCTTAGACATTTGCTTGTTTGTGCTTCTCATGCTCTTAAGTGTGTACGAGCAAATACATATATATATAAAACACAAATGTAAGTGTGATGAAAATAATGTAATCTTGCCCATTTTTAACCTTCATTTTAAGGCGCTTTCTTCTAAATCTGTTTCCCCTTCTCTGTCTATATGTCTCAAACACACAAAGGACCCAATGGTTTCTTTGATCAGAAAGTCTTCAGTTTCCACAAACATCCTCAGAAATGGCACAGAAGGAAAGGCTGTTAGACCTGCCCAAGCTCATCACTACAGGTCAGCTAATCTGACTTGCTCCCACCTCTGTCAGTGACATGTGCACGTGGAGTTGACAGGACAGCAGAATGTGGCCTCAGCCTTTACACTTCTGACACAAACAGGCCTCGGGAAATTGTCTGCTGATTTCATTCTTATATCTTCTGATGCACTTGGAAGGAAAAGGAGGGAAAAGATCAGTGACCTTTGACTGGTAAAACGCCTCAGCATATTTATAGTGGGCACCATCAGCTCTGCTGCAACAAACATCAAATTACCACATAGTGCTGGAGATAGTATTAGCATCCTGAACCAGCAAAGAGGAGCAGCCCTGTAGTGCCATGAATTGATCCAAGGACATGAAAAACTGTGAACTTCAAAAGGGCTGTGTTTAGGTCTCCCAGTCTTGGGCTTTGCCTGAAACCTGTCTTTGTCTTTTTCAGTGCTGCACTGGCCAGCAGCATTGTTCAACTTTGAGTGCCCAGCACTCACAGGCACACACGAGGTCTGGCGTTATGACCTCAGCATGGGAATGCTGCTGACCCTGCAAGGAAACTATGCTTCAGCTGCTCCTCTGCTTACTTGAATTTTCAACTGCTATTCAGCAGTCAGTCAGCACAATATAAAAGAGGGATGGCTGAAGCCAGGTATGCTGGCCTTTATGCACTTATAATTTCTTAAAACTTAGCACATGCTCCCAAGCTACTTTGCTGTCAAGCTCTCTCTTTCCTGACAGCCTCATTGGAGAAGTGCTTCTGGAGCCTGTACTTTTGGCAGTGTTCTTTTAAATGAAGGGATAAATCAGAAAAAAAATCCTCCTTATATGAGGGCAGCAGATTGTGTTTCAGATACATTTCCCTAACACATTACAGAGGTTCACACTGACCTCAGCAGGAGATGTTCCTGTCATGGCAGAAAGGGTATCTGGAATTGGCATTCACTACAGGAACCCGAGAGGGGTGCATTGCTCTGAAATTTGCCACAGGATGGGCTAAACCAGAGAAAAGACTGCGTATGCTGTTTGCAGCAAGACCTGTAGCAAATTCACACAACTATTTCTAGCAGGCACAGTATGGCTTATGCCAATATGAAGCAATTAGTTGCTACATAAGCAGACAAAAGTGCCGTCACAGACAGTATCTCTCAGCTGACCTTTTGTTAAGAAGCCATCTTGTTACTGTCTGCCTGATAACTCGATAGAGCAGCCAGTGGCAGCCTTGGGCTTCCCAAAGACAAATCGAAGCACTCCAGATGGGACTTCCCTTCACTCACTGCAGATGTGTGTGTGCGTGTGTGTGTGTGTGTGTGTGAAGGAACAAGGAGGGAAAGCCTGGTTCTTATACTCAATTTCCCCTTCACAGGGGATAAACAGGCAATTACACATCCTTTTATATTTGATGGCCAAGTGCTGAACTTGAAAGCACACTATTAGTTTGTGTCCCTTCAGGGCCAGTGCAATAAGTAGCCAGGAGAGCTGGGGCTAAGGAAGAGAGGGTGTTGTCTGCTGTTAGTGTGACAGTCTTGTCAGCAGCATTCACATTACTGGAAGGTAATAAAGTGACAAGTAAGTTATTAGAAAGATATGAGGTGAAATTGAACTGAAGCTCCTTTCTGCTCCGCTCAGATTTTTTTTCCTGCTTTGCCACTATTTGTTACAAACCAAGCCTTGTCTTGAGATCTTATATAAAAAAAGAAATATTTATTCTTTGCAGGAAAGGTCACATGAATTTACAACATCACACTTTAAAGGAGAGGAATGGGAAAATATTTTTATGACAACTACAGCTGCTATTTAAAAAAAATACAGTGTCATCATAATGAACAATAATACTGGCAAAAGTCAGAGGACTTCTGAAAAGCACGTCCATTTTTTAACCCTTTGGTGGTCCAGAACTGTTTTCCTTTCAGTGCCAGTGCCAAACACAACAGTGACAGTATCAGGATATACATGATCAATACCTTTGATCAAAAAATCTAAGATGTCATTCATGACTTGATGAAAGAAAACAAGCCACATAAGACCGGTTAACTACAGACTCAAGATATTATCACTTACATTAAAAAGTTGCTGCTTCACTCTGTTATAGGCCATTTTAATGACACCGATAACGCTGCTTGGCAAGAAGAGATAGAAACCATAGGACTGGAACAGGCATGTACTTGGGCAAACGTGGGTGAAAGGTTCAGTCCATCATATGATGTTGTTCTGTTCATAAAGCAAAAATGTGTATGGAAAAGAGTTCCATTTATGTCCCTGCAGGAGGAGGAAAGAAAGCCCTACTCATCATGTGGCGACAGCAGGATATGGTGAAACTTTGATGTAGCAAAGTAGCACTATGGTCACTGTTTTGTTGAATTACTATAGCAGCAAAGTAGTGACATAAGAAAAAAACAACGACGACAACAAAAAAAGCCTAAGAAGGAACTGACATATACCAGCTGCCATCATGTGTCTGCCACTCACCTCCTCCACACAGAGAACGCCTGCTGCCTCCTTACCTTTAGTACAGACACCCTTGCTTCTTTATTGAGATTAAAAAAATTGTGGTTTTGTTAACACAACCCAAAGAGAAAAGCAATAAAAGCATTCTGGGGACAGAAGAAAGAGTAATGGTCATGTTCACATAACTGGCACGAAAAATTCAGAGGAACATGTGTGCACTCCTAGATATTTTTCCTCTCTTATTCCTTCCCCTGTCACCAATGTTGCTGTGAGAATGTCCTGCAGAATTTGAGTACAAATACTTTTCTGGAAAATGTCCTGTTTTCTGATGGCAAGGGACATCTCTAATGATTATCTGAAAAATAGGTCCAAACCAAGTACTTCAATTTTATATCATACACATTGAAGGAGAAAGCTTTGGAACTAAATCTCTGGTCTTGTAAATGGTTCATGTCTTTGGAACAGATCAGACCTTGAATCATTATGTTTCTGAGCTTTCCAAAAATCCACATTGCTATTTTTCTTGTTGCTTCGGCACATTCCTATTCCATATACTTAGCTATACTAGAGCCTTAAGTGTGTTAAATGAGAAGACAAAAACCAGGGAAAACTCAAGAGGATCCCTACAACCCTCCTTCCTATGAGCTGGACTGGACTGGATAAATGGAGCTGCTGACTTTCCTCAGCAGCTACTTTACTGTTTAGAACCAGACTTTTCTGCCTAAACAGTTCCTTTTATAGGAGATGGAATCAGATACATACAGGTGATGGAAAACTAATAAACTTCTCAAAGGAGCAGAAAAAGTATACTTTCTTTTCCACAATGGAAGCAAGTGAGGGAAGGAAGGAAGGAAGGAAGGAAGGAAGGAAGGAAGGAAGGAAGGAAGGAAGGAAGGAAGGAAGGAAGGAAGGAAGGAAGGAAGGAAGGAAGGAAGGAAGGAAGGAAGGAAGGAAGGAAGGAAGACACTGAAGTTTACTCCTGGCAAATACAGTGCATAATTTCTGCTGTGTAAGTTATGTATTTTATTAGTTTAGCCATGAAAAGTCTTTCAGATCTTTAAGAGCAGTGTGTGTGTACTAGTAGATCTTTTAATCTATACCTTCCACATTTTCTCAAATTGACTTGTGACTCCATGATGGAGCACTTAGACTTTGTGTGCAGGAATAAAGTCTCACCATGGAGCCAGCTGCAGTTTAAGAGGCAAAAGTAAAATCTCAGCCTTACCAAAATATACCTGCCTGAGCTGCAGCTCAGAAAGACTGAATAAATATTGTAAAGTGTGCAAAATATTCTTGACTTAAATCAGCTCCTTACTAACACCTGCTAATTAGTCCTTACAGGAGTGCCCTTATGGGGAAGATCATATTAGAATTAGTCATATTCTAATAAATGGAATAACAAATATGTAAGTAATGTGATCTGTCCAAGACTACATAGTGAGAAAGGGCCACCAGCAGTATTAAAACTATTCCTATTCTTGTGCTTTGACTGTGCTGTTTTCCTTCTAAATTTTTTCATACAGGTTTTCAAAAGATAGCTAGTCATTAACCAGAATCATTTGCTTTCCTGCCCACCCCCCCCCAAAGAAAAGGAAAAATGCTTAACAACCTCCAGACATGTAGTTTTGTTTCTAGAGGAGGTTCAGTACAAAGAATTATGTCTCACAAAACCAGAAAAAGCCTTTTTCATATTTACAGAAAAATACAACTACTTTGAATAAACAAAATAGTGAAACAACGTGGAATGAGTGACTATAACAACTATATATGAACTAAAGAAGGAGGAATAAACTCCATTTGAAATGAAGACTTGCTTTCTCAAAGTTGGTCCAATTCTTGTTAAACTATCTGAAATGACAGGGTTGGAAACTAAAGGGTTAGCTGCAGTTTTGTGATGGCATAAGCATCTACACAACACTTATGTTGTCATCACACTGTTACAGCCATGCCTTGTGCATGGCTGGGTATTTGGCCATTATGCTTATTACAGTCTGGTTGCTGCTGAGATCGCTCAGAAATGCTCCTTTCTGTAAGTAAAACCAAAATCCTTCCCACACAGCTTTTAAAAGGATTTTTCAGATAACTTCAGGTGATACAAATCCCACCATAGGAATAGTTCTGATTATCACAGAGATGCCGTGCTAAGTAGGAAGGAGGGAAATGCCATTCAATTCAATTCGATGTAAGTATATATGCCACTCTAAAACAAAGATTGTTCTGACATTAGCATCACTAGAACTGAAGAAACCATTTGTCTAGAAAAATGAATGTCATATTCTGTTCGTATGACAGGGACGGTATCTCTCACATGGCTTAAGCAAGTATGAATGAAGTTTAGGATGCCGTGGAAGTAGGATTGCAGAGCTTCTAACAGTTTTTGGAAGTTTGTCCCTGCTTGTTCATGTTTTAGAATGTCCTGTTTCATTTTACATAATAAACAGATTCTTTTTCTACATAATTAATCTGTTGAATTGATCTGCTGATGATATTTAAGTTTCCAAACAATTTACCAAAACCATTTGACCTCTAACAGAAACAGAGTGAAATGAGAATGCAGAACAGTATTGAATTCAGTGAGGAATTATTTATATACCTCAAATGTGGTTTTCATTTAAAACAATATTTATTTATACCATACATACTACAAAACAGTGGGATTTTATTTCTGTGGGTATCATTCAATTTTTGTTGTTTTGTTTTTTAGGCTTTGCGTCGTGCTTGTTCCTAAAAGCCCGAGAGGAGGGACAGGAATGCAGTACACATAATACCACAAAGGTCCATGTGTTTTAGAAGAGTGCACCTTTACTGTTCTAATTTCCCTTTCTCACAAACACACTGAGCTTGCACAACATAAAACAAAGTGAAGCAGACCTCTACACTCAATTTAACAAGGCAAAGCATTTGAGACTTTGAGGAAAAATAAAAAAGATTAAAGAAAAAAATGTCAATGAAGCTGCTTAGCTTTTTGCTATAAAAGTTTTTTTTGTTAAATGAGAAAGTAATTTTTCCTTGCAGTTTCTGTGAGATCCACAGATGTTTTCAGGGCTTCATCAGGGTATAGAATAAAAAATGATCTGAGGCATGTAAACCATAGGAACATAGTGAGAGCTCATTTAGAAAGATTTTCTTTTATTTTCTACAACTGGAAATACTGATTTGTCAGCTACTGATTCCCGCTTTTGGAAACAAGAATACTGAAATGCATAAGGAGTACTAAAAAAGAGGAAAATAATATTAAGAGATTCCTCTAGAAAACATAACAGGAGTTAAGTACTCAAGTGGACAAAAAGGCAAGAAAAATCAAAATGCATAGCAAATCAAAACAATGACAAGCTGAAACAATGGAGCATTTCAGACTCTTGGCTAAGAAGAATAATGTCCTGGGTTGGTAAATACAGAAAAGGAACACATTCTCACTGAAGGAATATTTTATTGTATGCTGAAATATCCCTTGGATTTTCATTTGTTTGTTTGTTTGGTTTTGGTTTTGTCATTCATTGCTCTTGTAAAGAAAAGAGGCTATAATACACACCCTAATGGTTTTGGCTGTAGACTGAACTTAAGTAAATACCATCACTCAGTCAGTATGTTGTGGTAACTCAGGCTTCCAGTGTGGTTTACCAGCTCAAGCAACATGTGTAAACACCGGAAACAAAAAAGATTCAGAGGACAGTCTCTCCTTCTCTATGCCTTTCTCAGCTGCTTGCTTCTTCTCTGTCTCCTGTTCATGCTCGCTCTTGTGCTCACTATCTTTCTTGAACTTTTGTTATTTTCTGACAAACCATGTGAGTGAAACATAAAACATTAACACAACTAGAGATCCTTTTTTTCTGGCCTCTAATTTTATCCAAAGGGAAAGATATCCAATAAAAAGTCCAGCATATGTTTTCAGAGCTTCTAAGTGCTTCTGCCATTAATTTCTTTTGATTGCTTCTATAAAACATGCCTTAATCATACTACAGCACTTTCCATTGCAAAAAAGACAACTTTACATAACAACATAGTTAACATTATTTCCCTGTTCTTTTTTTTTTTTTTTTTTTTTTTTTTTAAAACACCACAAAAATCCAGGCCATAGTAAGAAGCACACAAAATTATATTCATCTTTGTTCTGTGACAAGTAGTATCAGCATTTATATCCCCAAATATTATGTATGTTCGGAAAAAAAAAAAAAATCCACTGATTCACGTGACACAATTCTGGTTTGTTTGGGTTTTTTTCTTGTAGGGTTTTTTTTTTTTTCCTTCTTTTATGTAATGTAGTACATAAGGATTAAGGATGCACTGTTGTTTCTAGTAATAACTGGCACTTGAAAAAAGCACCAAGAATTCTGTATTTCACTTTATCCCTTTTCCCTCCCCAGTATGTCTTTCTGTAGTCCAAAAACTACAAAGGTGGTTATGGTGAATAACTACGTTTTCTTTTTTCAAAATGTGTGCAAAGTTGGCACTTTTGTATTAACACTAAACACTAATACTCTTTGTTTGGCATTCATGCCCTCATACTGACCAGACCACTTTTATCTAAGTGTAGTTTTTTTAAAGACACTTACTGAAAATATGGCAATAGTTTAAGAAAAAAAAAGCATGGATATTATTACACATCCCCTTGTAGTGTACGAAAAAAGTGCATGACTGGATTTATGTAATAGTACAAGACAAAAAAAAACTGTATCCGATCAGGTACTGTAAAGCATGCCAGCACCTCTGTATTACTAATATCTAGCAGGTAGTTAAAACAAGACCGTGGTTCTTTTAAAAATGTGCATTAAAGCTAACATAAATGAGTGGAACTAGCCAGCAAACTATTTTTCCTGCTTAACAGCTGAATGTAATTGTAAAAATTAAGCAAAAAAATAAGAGTTAAACCACCATCAATACAATTGTTTTACATCATAGGCCTGTCAAGGCTCAATATATATATACAAGTGTAACAGCCATGCGTAGTAGAACGTTATCCCCAATGCTTAGAAGACACAAAGACAACTAAGTAGAATTTTTTTCTCTTTTTGTTTGTTTGCAATTTTTTTAATGGTTTTGTGTTCTTTTTTTCAGGCAAAAGTCATGGGTAGAACAAATTTTCTCTTTGGAGATGACCAAGAACATTCTAACAGAACTAGGGACAACTGCAAGTTTTCTGTGGGTTTGTTTTTTGTTGTCGTTTCATTTTTTTTCATGAAGGGTTTCTCCCTCCTAATTACAGATCCCACCTTTTTATTTCTACCTCAAAAAAAAAAGGAAAAAAAAAAAACCAACGACCAACAAAAGGGAAAAAGCACCTGGTGTTTCTTTCTTTTGTTAAAAAAGAAAAGAAAAAGATTATATATATGTATATTTTTTATATATATATATATATATATATATAAAGGGCAACTGTATATGGCAGTTCAGATGTGGTGGGCCCTCTCTGAGAGCTGGAATTATGCTGTGTCCATCCTTGAACTAATCTACTGAAGTGAAGGGAATGTTTTTATGCAGATTGGGGTTCTGACTGTGCCGGTTTCGGCTACGGACAGAAGAGAACATCATGTTGCACCCAGGGACTTTGCATTTGTGCATTTCTCGCAAGTGCACTGTTTTATAGTGCACTCTGAGGGTTCCCTTGTTGCTGTACATTTTGTGGCAAATGTTACACATTATCCCACCGTTGCTCACCGAAACACTGTTGAACATGAGGGATCCTGGGACGTCAGTGCCCATACCTACAGCTAAGGCAGAGGCATCTGCTTTGTGGGCAGACTCCCCGCTGTCACTTGCCCCATCAACGTCGTCCAGGAGAATGCCCTCATCGCTTCCTGCATCAGATTCTCTTGAGGAATGGATACTGCTGCTGGACTGGATGCTGGAGGTGGTGCTCAGGTCTAGGACCATATAGTCTTCCGACATGCCCCTGCCATACCCATTCATATGGGAATCCTCAGTACCAGCAGGTGAAGAAGTGTCCTCCCTTATGTCGAGTCCGGTCTGATGCTGAGCACCATATATCTTCACCAAAAATTCATCGCGAAGGTCCTTACTAAGGGAAGGCTGTGAGGTGTCCAGGCCCATGTCATCCAGTTCTTTGGTCAACAGTTTACGGTGAAGGTTTATGTTAGCACTGTGTCTGGGAAAGGAAGAGGGAAGGGAAAAAAGGAAAAATGTACAGTATTCTTTGATTTTTCATTTAACACACTGTCATCAAGTACCAAATCCAAATTCTGATTTATCAAAAATTTATTGTAAAATATGCACTATCCATGTTTCTTGGAAAATTCAGTGTTGGTATAAGTGAACAAACTACAACATAAAATAAAAAAAAAAAAAA
>WBNH01000397.1:91949-179846 GCA_013401255.1 Urocolius indicus | reverse complement strand
TATATATATATATATATATGTACCCACATATCTGTGAAATATAGGAGGAAGAAAATGCTGAATTATACAGAGTCAGAGGTCCTGATTCTGCTAATTTACTTCTGGTAGAAAGGGATTCACAATCAAGCCAAACCAAGATGGAGAAGACTTGAAGGGTTTATGAGAACAAGTCTCTGAAATCTACAAGTAAATTTCTGAAAAATTTTGACAAAGTCACAGGTTCCGTTGTTCTGGGAGGGCACTGCTGCTTCTCCCTATACTCCTCCCAGTACTGTAACTGATGAAGTGATGACTGCCTCAAGCAGTGCAATGTCCCATAAAAAAAACCCTTACCAATGGCAATCAGAATTTTGCCCCAAATCAATCAAAACACTAAAGCATGGGCTTTGGCTTAGGTATGTGCTGAAGTCACTGGAGGATCCTCAAGACACTGGAAAAGCTGCCAATGATGTCAGCAGTCTTTAGATGGATCCCATGAGCACCAAGTTAAAATATTCTCAAATGTTTCACAGGATCTGGGTCTTTGTTCTGAAGAAATGAAGTTCTACATTAGCAAGCAATGCAAGCTTTTGGGTTAGTAACTGTTTTAAATCAGCCTATTATTTAAATACTGCATTCTACTCTCCACTTTTGACATTGGCTTTATTCATTCATTGCAGTAGAACCTCACTGATTTGCAGTAGTGTCAGGAAACTCTTTGAAAAACTGCATTTTCTGAATTAACAGTGCAACCAACAAACATGACAGACATCAAAGACCTCTGACCACAGAACATGCTCGTGTTGTCAAAGTGCTTAGTAGTAAGAAAGTATAAAGTTTTCAGTATTTGAAAACTTTAGGGTTCAGTGTTCAGAATGTGCACCATTGCTGAAGAAATTACAATTATTTATTAAGTTTCTTTAGAGGGTGAATGGATTTTCAAGTCAGTAAAACAGGAATTAGCGAAGTTCTACTGCGTAACATTCTTTGCAAGCTAAGGACCCAAACCCGCAATTTACAACATGCAGACTCACTGCTTTGTCTGCCCATTATAAATTGCAGATCAGAGTCCAAACACAGGAGGGAAAAGAAAGGAAAATTTTAAAAAAGGAGGGGGATGGGGAGGGAAGAGAGAATTTTAACACAGGAATACTTTAATTTGCAAAAAAGCACTAGGTATAAAATTGGCATGGGAACACGTAACAATGACCAAATATTTTACAGATATTCAGGTCCTACAGTAACAATAAGGTAGAAGGGGAACAATAGCTATTAGCAATATTTCCTCATTGGAAACTTTTGTTTTAAGAAACCCTTTGAAACATACCTCTCAACCAGCTGAACTCCCAAACATGGTACAACAATCCAATACAGATAAATAAGGAAAATGCAAGTGTAGGAAGATTAAATTGATGTGGAGTTAATTTCTGTAATTTTGTAGCAGTCATTTTGTAATTCATCTATCTGTTGCACATAACTTACATAAGTAAAGAAAGCAGCAACAGAAGCTATCCGTCCCACTCACCTGCAAACGCAGGTAACTGTTCTCTGATATAAAACTAATACTGAACTGCAGTTTAATTGAATCATGTCCACTTGGGGTGTAATTATTCCAGTAACGTGGGGTCTAGAACTGAGAATTTCTCTCCTAATGACAGACAGTTGAGAGGTATGGGCAAGGGTGGAAAAAAGTGGAGAGTATTCCTTGTTTTTCTCCCACATGGGATGTACTCCTTTCACACAAGCAAGTATAGCACCATTGCTTTTTTGAGGCGCAGAAGTGTAATTATGCATATCCCCACACTGCACTTACGAAGGCTGAGCTTACCTTGTGATAAGATCAGCTTTCTAATCTTTTGCTAAATTGAGATCACAAAAGAGAGAGAGAGAGAGAGAGAAGAGAGGAGAAAAGAGAAAGAAAGGGGGAGGGGGAGGAGAGAGAGAGAACAAATTCACATTCCAATCCAGACACATCTGGTTTAAAAAAAAAAAAAAAAAACAACAAAAAAACAAAACAACAAAAGAAAATAGTATCTGAAATCACTAAAATATAGACTCTAAAAAAAGCCTTGACTGTGAAACTGGTTTTTGACAGCGGTTGTAATGTCACTTATACTGTTGTCCTGATGGATACTGACTCAACCATACAACACGAAAAACATAAAGCAAATTAATCAAAGCATATTCACAGCATCCCATTATTATCCACAAATGAGTTCTGAACAGATGCATGCAGTGTGCACATACATGAATGATAAACAGTTGTCCTAACAGTCCCTCGCCTTCCTGGTGTCAGATGGCGTACAATTCCACATAAAGTTGCTAAGTGTGGTACAGGAAACACTGTGAATTCCTGTCCACACTGACCAGTATGATTACATGACCATAAAAACACATTTGTGCTTATCATCATAACACTGACTGCAAGCTACTCCTAAAGTGCTCATATGTTTACTCCTTATGATTTCTCACCCCCTCTCCCCTCCTCACTCCCCTGGTAAGGGAATTTGCTGCAGTGTAGAAACAAGTCAGGATAACTGTAACTGTTGTTTCCATGCATTTGCGCTTACTATTTCCTTGGTTTGCTGCAGAGAAAAACAGCAGCCAGGCATGCAGTGAAAATAATTTCAGCATTCACTGAATGAAGAGATAAGAATAAATTACCATGTTAAAGAGGGGCCACTGTGCCCCAGATGGACAGAGGCCTTTCTGAGAAAGACCAGCCTAAAGGATGCAAATCCTGTTGATGCTCAGATAAGAAGAAATGCCTCCCTTATTCAATTCTCACTTACAGCAGTGGCAATCAGTAATCTAGTTAAAGTATGTACCAGCCCATAATATCTGTCAGGCAAACGATGTGCAGAAATGTGCGGACCAGTTCTGGCACTCTGCTCAGTAGTGTCCCTTTTCCGCTGTCAGCAGTACTGTTGGATTCTCCTAATATAATTACATTGACTTTTATTCAATTAAGTGCCATTCCTAGCCTTAAAAAAAAGCTACTTTATCAATTGATTCAGGTGTAATGCAATAATAAAGATGAACTCATGGCAGTGCATTAGCTCTGCTGTTCATAACTTCTGAACATAGGTTCATTCATAGTAGTCGATTTCCATTATGCAACCACAGTTCAAAAGAATTGATTCTTTTACATTCATTTCTTAATCTATTTCACTTGTGTTTAATACTGTCCCTAAATATCACATGCAAAAACATTCTGGTAGGAATGAGATGAACTAATTGTGAGGAAAAGTTCATTTATATGGACAGCAAAGTTTTGAAATCTTATGACAAAAATCAAAGTCACAAAGGCTAAAACCTGTCAGAATTAAGAATACTGTGTTCTGAACGTACCAGCAACACACATTTCCAGTAGCTGACTATTCTTGGGATAGGAGGGAAGAAAAAGTATATTTTCATAGACACACCAGTCTAGAGTGCTCAGAGCCTGACCCTGCACCCCATTCCTATCTGCTACACAACTAACTGTAATGTTGCACCCTGAGGCATAGACCCAGCAATCCAAGTAGGGTACTGCTTGAACAGTGTCCTGTATAAAGAAGGTGTTTCTCAGGGCTAACAGCAGCATTCCCAAGGTTTCTCTGGGAAAAGGTGACATGGGAGTTCTGTGTAGAAGGAAGACGCCCATGTATGTAAGGACAGCTACAAATAATGGATCCACAAACAGCAAAAAAATAGAATCAAGAAAGAAGAGTATGGATAAAGGCAAACAAGAAAGAGATGTAGTACAGACCAGGAAGGTTTAAAAAGGGAGATGTCCTAGCAAAAGGCAAGCATTGGCAATGGCTAAATAGAATAGTGTTGAGTTTAGGGGCACAAATGAAGCATGATTTTCTCTGAAGCTATAAAAACAATTATTCAGCTGGAAAGGCAGAAGACTATGTGCCCGACAACCTGTACTCTGACCTAGTAATTGCAAATAGCAGTCAGAGAGACACAAGAAGGAAAAAATAGCATTACAAATACTGGCCAAGCTGATACTATCTTTTGTCTTAATAGGCTTAACTATTTATTTGCTCCTCTATTCCTATGCTGATCTTCCTTGTTTTTTTTCCCTTGGAAAATATGTACCTTAAATTGCCCCAGTAGTCCCCAGACCCCCTTCGCCATACCAAACTGAAGTATTCCGTTAAAATCCAACTCTTTGTTCCCTGCTTCATCACTCCCAAATCCCAGCAAGTCCTCTACCTGCCCTCAGCCAATGCTAGTCATCTTGTGTTCTGTTCATCTACTCCTCTGCATGGCACCTGAAGTTTCTTGCTTCAGCTGCTCTTTTCCCTGATGTGATTTACAGTGCCCCTACCCCTTTCTCCTCTGAATACTGCTCCTACGTACATGTAAACAATGTTCCCTGAGTAAGCTGAGGCACAATTTCGGCATGAACACTGACATCAAAACGGCAGGAAATTACAAAACAAGATATGCCAAAAACATCATGGGGAGCAGCTCCCCATGCTCCATTATTCCCCATACCAGAACTAGTTAATTTAAGGCCACTTGTGGTGTCCTTTGCACTGCAGCTGCTACTGTATCTGCAGAGAAAAAACTTGAAGAACCTTAATGAACAGCAGAGGTATATCTATGTATAGAAAACGTAAAATATTTGACCTAATAAAACCCTTTGATTAACTCTGGACTTAGACTGCTTATTTGTACATCAGCTACCAAAATGACATTTGTTCCTGGCAATGGAAATGTTGCATAAAGATGAATGATGAATGAAGTCTTCCAGACAGAAATATGAGGTTAAAAGAGTATAACTGAAGGCATATCTAACTCAACCTGTGACCAGATCTGTGTCATCCTAGATAATAAGGGATGGTGAGAAGGGTTACTTCTGAGAATTTAAATTACAATGCATGCCAAAGAATGTCCAAACGTCTGTCTAGCTCTGTACTACATGTCATGAATCTTTGAAAATGAGGAAAGTATTTTTTTCCAAGATGTTTTGAGATACAGCTTGTTGTGGCAAAGAAGTTTTAGCAAAGTCCAGATTATTTTCAGAGGCCCAGAATGCATGATTCTTACACATAAGTAACATTTTTCTTTCAAGTTACTATTCATGAATTAGACATGATGATGGTCAAAAGTGTGTGAAGGTCCTCAACAGTGTGAATTCAGCCTTCTGAATTCAATGACCATAAGAATAGATCAGTGCTACTGGAAGGATAACAATGACGATACACATGAAATCTCTGGTTGTGGTGAAGTGGCAAGGGTACCTCACCTCCCTGTTCACTAATGCCCTTTCAGACAGGAGTTTCAGCAGTAGCATAAGGCATAGTTCTACAGCAACTACAGCAGCTCTCTGACCATGGGCATGATTCCACTGGTGGTAGTATTCTCCTTCTCTTGTGAAGACAAAAAAGTATTCTTCCATAATTAGAATTCACTGTCAGTTCCACCCCACCTACTACAAGCAAGCTCTTCTAGTGAGAAATTCAGTATGCATCAACAGAAGAAAGAGGATTATATGCCTAGGAAATATAGTCAATTAAATGTACATGCCATTTACACAGCTCATAAATCCAGACTGGGTTCTCTTCAGCAGTTTCTTTCTACACTTGTCAATGAATCTGATTTTGTTAATTTACTATCCATTTGTTAGAAAGAAAAATGTAATGGCTGCTTTATTTTAGCTTGTTTTTATTTAGTCAGTCCTTTCTTTTTGTACTGAGTGAGGAGGAATTTATCCAAGAGTAGAATTTGTCCTGGCATAGAAATTGACATGACTCACAGCCAACTTTGGATGCACCCATGGCTGCATTCATATCTGCACCTCATCTTTGATGTGCACAGTAGAGTTAGGGAATTTGGAGGATAAAAAGTTCACTGTTTATTTAAATTCAAGTAATCTACAGAGGAGAAAAGCAACAGCATGAAAAATTGGGCTAAATGTGTTGCTCACAGTTCTAGGCAGGGCAGGTTGTTGAAAATGAAACAAAGCATTATTTTCCTAATTTTTTAGCAAGAGAAAAATATGACCACATTTAAGCATTAAGACGATGAGAGAAAAGAAGAGAGAGAAGGAAACTAGCATAACTGTTAGAGTAGTCAGGTACAAACTCCATTTTCCAGTCCTTGATGCAGTCAGACAGAAATGCCAAGACAACTGATGTGCCAGTTAAATGTCCGAGCTACTAGTCCCTTGCTCCCCCTTGGTTAAACTCTAAGCAACAGAGTTCCCTGATGAACATCTCATTCAAATATCAAAGTGCACTTTACTGTTCATAAACATTCTGAAATTAGTTATTTCAACATTTCCAGGGATATCCTGCCACTTCCTTTCTTCCTATGTTTCTAAATAAAAAAAACCTCAAACCAAATAATATCCCAATCTTTTATTTTTCAAATGTTGTGAAAACGTACTTTTTGGCAAACACATGATTTGCCAAAGTAATTCCACACATCCCCTTGTACTCTGTTGCTCGTGAAGCCACACCTCAAATACTGTGTCAAGTTCTGGGCCCCTCGCTATAAAAAAGACATTGAGGTGCTGGAGTGTGTCCAGAGATGGGCAATGAAGCTGGTGAAGGGTCTGGAGAGTAAGTCTTATGAGGAATGGCTGAGGGAGCTGAGTATATTTAGCCTAAAGGAGGCTGAAAGAAAATATGATTACTCTCTTCGACTACCTGAAGAGGAGTTGTAGTGAGGTGGAGGTTGATCTCTCTAGTAATGAATGATAGGACACAAGGGAATGGGATCAAGTTTCACCAGGGGAAACTGAGGTTGGTCATCAGGAAAACTTTTTTTCACTGAGAGGGTTTTTCAGCATCGGAAGGGGCTGCCCAGGGACGTGATACCTCTGGAGGTATTCAAAAGACACGCAGATGAAGTACTGAGGGATATGGTTTAATTTAGGGATGAGCGGCTTGGCAGTGTGAGGTTAGTGGTTTGATGATCTCAAAGGTCTTTTCCAACCATATCAATTCTATGATCCCTATCATTCTAACACTGCAAAGGAATCACAGACAGGAGGTCATAGCAGTGGGACATTAGTCTTTCAGAAGCTTTGCTTTAAGATTAATGATCCCAGCATTAAGTGCTAAAATAAAATTGCATTTGGAGACCTAATGCATTAAAGGACAACATAAAATTATTTTCTGTTAAATCTCATTCTTTCTAAATAGTAGTAGATTTATTTATTTATTTAAAGAAGATGAACACTAATATTGGATTATGAAACCTGGAAAATCTTCAGCAGTTTGAAGAATAGTCTCTTAGTAAATCAAAGTTCAAGACACACATTTGCCTGATGGTTTATGCACAGATTGGCAAACTTCTTATTAAAATCAGATACGGAAGTGACGACTCAGGCTGTACAGGCTCCACAGAAGCTATTCTCTGGTACATTCCCATGAAAATTTTTCCATACCTATCTTTAGCTCAGTATTCAGCCAACTTTTTTACTTTTAGTGAAATGTTAAAGCAATGTTCTCTTTGTTTCTCTCTACTTCAAAGGATGTCAATTAAGGTTTACAGTTTTGTTTTAAAATTTCACATGATTTTAATCACTAATGCAATTAGCTAATATAGTGAAGTATTGTGGTCTTACCTCAATTTCATGTTCCTTTCCTGCTTATTTAAGCCTGAATGTCATAGAAAGGCTCAGAGTATGTGAACATAACAGAAAGCAGACTCAGAACTTTATGCTTTCTCAGAATCTCTGTAGATTGAAAGTGCTGAGTTTCATGCAGCTAAAATCAAAGAACCAGAAAGTAAGACTCTGGCTAAATATAACGGTGTACATATTTATGAGAAAAGATATGGGCTTAATTCTGATATTAATTCAAGGAGGAAGTAGAATTTTTTTCCCCCATTTACTTAGGAGAATCAACAATAAAACAATTCTTGGAATTTCATTAGTAATGGAAACTGTTAAATTATTTTCTTAGTTACTGTTCTAATTTTGCCACTCTCTCACCTGTCTTTGATATAGTTGCTATTTTTGTTTTGTTTTATTTTTCAAAGTAAAAAAAAAATCCATAAATCTTAGCAAAGATAATAAAGGCTTAAAATCCTGATCTAACCTGAATTTTAAAATTCAGGGGAAATGTTTTACTCTGTGTGCTAGCACTTCCATGTATTTGATCATGTTTAGTTTGCCTTTAAATTTAAGGAGAGAAGCAGGGATAGGGGCTAGTTTTCAGAACAATAAGACAAAATACTATACTATTCAATGAGACCATGGCATTTCTACATGAACAGTTTGGGTAATAACAGCAATTCTTGAGGCTTTAAATTGTATAGAATCTGAAAAATATTAACCTTTCATAGGAAGAAAATCCAAAAGGTAAAATACAGTTCAGCACCTATTAAAAAAAGTAAAAAAAAAAAACAAATCCAGTGCTTATTAAATGCAGGAAATAAAGGACAAGCAAGTTCTTGCAAATTAAAGATGTGGAGCCCAGTCATTTCAATCCCTTTCAATATGAAACAAATCACTCACACTGGTCACGAAGACAGCTCCCTCTACACTCAAATTATTCACTTGAAGATAAGCTCCCATCAAACTCTTTAGGGGTTTAACTAATTTACTGCACAGATACAGCACGTCTGTTGTAATAACAGGTAGGATGTATTGGGGTCGACCATTTATCAGAATTAGACTTCTTTTTTCAATTCGCAGTGAATTATGCTGCCTACACTGCTCCTCTTTCTCAGAGCTTCCCATCCCCTTACGGCCCCTAATGTGGCAGGCAAACAAAATTGACAGTCTCATCTTGTCAACAAGGGGTGATTCTCCTGAGAAGCCATTTAACTTTGCAGAGGAAGCAATGTATTAATGTTCCTGTCCCAGGAATGTTAATCATCTTCAAGCTCTCTCTAACTTTGACATGAACGAAATCACCAAATTTGTTTACTAAATGAATCGTAATATGCTAATAAGAAAGCATGACATATATGGTAAAGCCAAACAGATGGTTTGTTTACTCCACTTTGCAACTTTATAAATGTTGTAACTCTGAAGATGTTAGTGAGAATTATTGGTTTGTTGGCAGTGGCAAACATGTCTTTTGCATACTTAATCCACAGTTACAGACTGAAAACAATTTGTCATCACTGTGGAATGCATAAAAAATGTTAATGTCGAGATGGCATTTGGGGAAGCAGGGTAGCCAACTGTGTGAGCAAATAGGTTAAATGTAGAACTGATATCTGACAGCAACATTTGCTACCAAATAATTTTTAATGTAAAATCTGACAGGTTCAGGGTTCTTGAAAGGCCCAATAATTTAGTACATACCTGTTGAGGTGTTTAGTGAGATAATCCTTACGGTGTGAACACAATTACTGTTTCACAACAGCTGTATGTGATCAGAAGCATCACAATCATGTCCCAATCTCAATATATTACTATTGTTGTCCATTAAAGATCAAAAGATATTACAAACAAAAAGCACAACCACTGGCGTACTTGCCAAAGTTACTCAGAAACGATCAAAATTGTGTTGCAACACTTCAGTCTCTCACTTTACTAGCTGCCTGGAAGCAAAACAGACTCATTACAAAATAGCCAGAACTCTTGTCTAATATCCGGATTGGTTGAGAAAGTTTAGAATAAAAAGATTTATCTGACAGAATATTTCCTAAGTCAGCTAACTCTGTAGCAATGTTACATGAAAAAGAGAATCACCATATGTACAACAAAGTCCTTCACTGCAAGCCACAGGTGCTCACCACCGAGAGGAAGTCCAACTGCCATAAGCCATATTTACAATCTGCATATGCTGTACACAAAACGTTTATCCCTATGCAGACGATTCACACAACAATTATGCATTAGGGTCTTCATCTCCTGTGTGTTGAAGAATTTTGCTTGTCTGTTTCCCCTTAAGAAGTGCTGAGGTAACATCCATGTAGAATATGTTTCCAAACTGCATGAATTAACATTTCTTTTCAAACCTAAATATTCTAAATATTACATGATCCAAGTTTTGTGATCAGAAGCTTTCATCTATCATTTTATTTTACTGTTACTACAGCTGTGTAAAATGTGATAATTTTGTGACGTTTATGCAAACTGACCCTTCAGTTCAGCATCCTAATCATGAATTTTACTGATTTCAAGTTTATGTAAATGCAAAAAAAAGTTAAAGCTCAGTCAGTACAGCCAGCTTCCCCCAATTTTGCTTTGAAACCAATTATTTTCTCCCAGATATTGATGCACAGCAACACATGATCTCATTATTTGCTTAGAAGGTTCACAGACTCTTTACTAATTGCATGAGAAGTTCAAATCCATAATAGACTCTCAGATCTAGGAATAGCTTTGTATGATATCATGTTCCACAGCATATATATAAACCATTTCTTTTGGTCACAACGCAATGATAATTCTCATTCCCACTGCTTTGTTTGTCTAAAAATGGTTGTTTTATTTATGTAATACCAGAGGAACTATAAACTCAAATATAATGGGGCGTTTCAACAGAGTTCCTCTATTAGCAATTTTACATTACTAAATAAGTACCCCTTTCAGTCAACTGATAGCTGATTATCCTATAACCTTCCTTCACTGATGCCCCAACTACTCAGTAATTTGAGTCCTCCGAGATTCTCCCATACATCCTATTGTCAGCGGTTATTAAATTCTCAACTTTTTACCCATCCACAAGAGACTGTGCAAAGATATCTAAGGGAAGTATGAGTTCAGCTTGCTGTCCAAGGATTATTTTGGAAGAAACATTAGCGGCCGTCCCAGCCTGGCGCTTATATCTCATTTGAAACATCTACTCATTCCTGACCAACAAAGAAAATTTCAATAAAGTACTTTTACTGGTTTAACAGCAGTAGAGCTCCTGGGATTGTCAAAGTGCTCAGTCTTTCCCGAGGAGGGAAAGAATCAGCAGCTCAAATATAATTAACCTTCCATTCTCAATGCAAACTGCCACGCACAGGAGCTCTGCAGTCTATTAGTGAAGTTATAACGGCCAACAGGCAGAGGCAAAATTGGTCAAAAAGTTGGCTGCTGCTGTCATATTTTTAGAATTATGATTAATGACACTAATAATGTGGATGATTACTGATATGTGTATCTCCTGCAGTTTATCATATTGCACTGGCTGCCTACGTCCACAATAAACATGATGCTATCATTTACCTCTTTATTGAAGGCAATCCTTCTCTTGAAGGAGCATATTCTAATTACTTTGTAATGTTTTATGTCTTAAACATTTTGCAGCTCTGGACCTTGCCAACTGCTTCATGCCTACCATTGATTAATTACAGAATGTTTAATCAAAATTTAGAACCTAATGCAGTCATTTATGAGTGTGCTGCAGTGCCAAGATAGTTAGGCTGCCGTCCCAAGCTTGGAGAGTGCTGGATTCAAAATTAAATCCCAGAAATGTGGAAGATGCCAAGGATTTTACCTTGAATGATGTGAGTTTAAAATCTTACTTCAGTTGATGAATGACAGACACTTATCCAAAATGAGAGGTCTTTCTTGTGCATGTATGTGCGCTCGTGTGTTTCTAACATTTTTCGTCTTCTTTAAAATGTATTCCTTTCTCCCTTTATGGTATTGTTGCTGCAGATACTCCTCAGCTTCTTTACAAGCCTTCCCTGCTGCTAGATCTCTTGCAAACACCAGTCAAGACAGTGTAGTTTTGAAGTGGTTAAACAAGTGAAAAATAATTTGCAGGGACAAATACATAAGTTTTTTTTTAATGTGAATTTTTATGGTACTGTCATACAACCATTCACCGTTGAAGTTAAGTGTTTTTTTAATACCATTACTGAACTGCTGAAATGGATGCTAATATAGCTTGGAGTGCTAATGTCAAATCCTAGTAATAAAAAAGACAGACTGCTGAATGAAATAATTTCAAGTAAAAAATAGAACAAAAGTGCTCTCACTCTCGCTCTCCACTTTTATTGAATTGGGACTGACTGAGCCAATTGCTTTAGAAGTCTGTAAAACACAATTACTAGTGAGTTGACTGACCCGGCGGTGCCCCTTCTGTGACAGAACAGACTAAAAAGGCTGCAGAATTAGTGCTACTCCCCTATCTGGCTATCAGACCCGAGAGATGTCCAGCACAAGATCTGTTATCCTTCCTGCCAGGGCCTTCCCCCTCTCCTCCTGAAATCTCAATTCTCAGTCTTCCATAACAAATCATCTGCCTGTATCTTCTTCTTGAAAAAAGGGTTCATTTACCTTTTCTGACCGGGAATCCAAGTTTTCTTTCTATCCATTGTATTTTTAGATCTTTATCTACCACAGGCACACACATTCATATACATGTTTGAGCTATTTCTATTTCCACATCTTGTGCGTTAAACACAAAAGTACAATGTAAGATTTATGGCAGCAAAATTAACTATGTCCTGTCTGTATTTTAAATTGTTAGTGGCTGAAGTGCAATTGCTTTTATACTTTGGTACAACAAAGAAAAGGAGACAGGAGGAGAGAGAGAGAGAGGAAGAGAGAGAGAAAGGGAAAAAATGTATTGAACTAGAAGCGGAGAACACTTTTCCCTAGTTAATAAAATAAGCAATAAAGTTTGTAAAGTGCTAGAATCAAAATCAGTAACATTGGAAATAACAACTTATAAAACTTATCATTTACAGCTTACGTTTCAGACTCATATAGTTTGACATGGACATACAGTCAGGGCTTATTTTTTCCCCTTTCTCTTCCAAAAAAAAGGCAAAACCAAAGTGTCAGCAAAAAAAATATCTTCTCATTGCAATCCCATCTCTTCTTTCATTCCTCCTGCTCTCCCCCATACAAAATGAGCCACTTTTCATTTATACACAATGCCAACAAAGTCCTCCAACCTTTTCTTTTTATATGATAGTGTACATTTTTGCAAATCTAAAGCTCTTTCATTTCTCTTCCAGGTCCATTTATATGAAGCTTGAAGGTGCCTTATGGCAAAAATGTTAAATTATTTCTTAGACAGATCTTCTTAAGTAATGCTTTTTTAGGGCAAGCTTAAATGCTAAATGAGCTCTTAATTAAAAAAAAGAAAAAGGAAAAACTTGGTTAGCAGAAGGCAAACTGCTAACTTAAAAAGATGTTGCTGGGAAGTAGGAAACTGCTGAAAGCCTCAGATTTTATTTAGAAGTGGTGGTCTCAAAACTTTTGACAAGAAATACACTGTATTTGCCATTAAAAGGCCAACATGTGCAAAGCCATAAGTGATTTTGCACCTAAGAAATTCCTGTGTTAGCTCAGGCCCTAAAAGACTATCTGAGGTATGCCATTGGGAATTTTTTACATGTACCTGCTGGATATGAATGAATAGTTTCTACTGTACCTACAGTATAATGGCATAAATACTGCTACATAATGTGTGACACAGCTGGCTATCTTTCCTGAAGAGAGGCAAAGGACAGAAGACTATAAGTGATGCAGGTCAGGATTTAGTGGTACTGAAAAGCTGTGCAGTGTCTTGCAGTGCACTTGCAGTGCTTATACAGCACATAGTATCTCCTTGACACTGACAAGTATTTAACTCTCCTTGATAACTCAACATCTCTTCCTTCAGGACTGCCATTAGATAGGTAGTCAGTAGTCTGGTTATCTTTCCCCTTAACTGTTGCTCACTGCACAGTATACTCCTGCAAGTATAGGCTCTACTTTACGAATTCATTATTACTCCCTGTTGCTAACCACTAGCAACTCGTATAACCATTAAAATGCATCCCCGATTTAGAGAGTTTCTTTAAGACTCACAAATTGCCAAATATTTTTGAGTAGCAACTTTTCAGCAAGACATATTCTAGTACAAAACACTCCTGGTCTCACCTGCTTGTTGCAAACCTGTCCTCAGGCCAATGCCTCAGACATTAGTGGCTACAGCAAAAGGCTCCTTGTAACTTTTAACCAGTCTATCTGGGTCCACTAGCCAAGACCTACCTAGCAATGGAATAGGAATCCGAACAAGCATTGTTTTACTATACTTATCACCTGCTACATAATTGTACTTCAAAAACTACCCTGTGACCTCACAACTTCTAGGAATGACTGCATCTTAGGGATGAGGCTAACTCTGGACAGTATGTCCCTCTGTCTAGACATACTGAACAGGACTGGCACACTATCCTCCAAAACAGTGTTGTAGCTATTTGGAGTAATCTACACCTGGTATTTTTTTTCCCTTCTGGATTTGTTTTGTATTGTTTTTTTCTAGGTAATTTCTAGGACTTGACTCAACAGTTTTCTTACTTTTAGGTACACTTAACTTTAAGTCAGATATGCCCCAGTACAGCCACTCAGTTCATGTTCTAATGAATGAAATGGCTCAAATCTGGGGGGAGGAGCAGCAGCATCATTAAAAGGAGAAGAAAATGACCTCATCTACAAGTAATCTTTGGTCAGGCTATAAGGTCTGATTTAAAGTTTGCCTCTTCAAGCATCAGTTTCTCTTTTCAGAAAGACAAGCACAGCAAACAAAAGGAACATATCACGTATGTATGCATGATAACACTTGCCTACTTAGTGACTCTCCTTCATTGAGAGCTGTAACTCCAAAGGTCAGTAACCACACTGCTATTTTTGCCACAGATGTGTCCTCCTTCTCCTTTCATTATTTCTCCCCAGACTGCTGCACCTAAGAGTACTACTTCTCTCAGACTGCAGTGTCTTGTTCCATTTTCATGCATCTAGGCTTCTGGGAGTAGTGCCCTAGTGATAGCCTGTATTTGAAAAGTGCAACTTCCTCCATTGAGGCAGAAATCCTATAGTCTTCTGCTATTAAATTTAAAAGAACAGCTAGAGCCCTTCTCTGCAGGAATTGAGACAGGTAAAGGTTTTGTTTACTCCATTTCCAAAACACTTTTGGGAAGGAGGGACATTTCTATATGCGAGGAATAGCTTTACATTTAGTCAGGTAAGCGGAAAATACTCCATTTTCTCCCATTCTCTGGAGAACAGTTTTGGTTCTTCCAGGTATTTCCTAGGAATCTGAGAGTGACAAAGATATTATCAATAAGTATTCATGTTCCCTATCTTCCCCAAAAGTCCTTTTTCTGAAATATGAAGCACACAGAATCTGAACAGGAAACTTGGATGAAACGTATTAAACATTTATGCTATTTGTCACAACATATATCAGGGGAAATATTGCTCAATGCATGTTTTAGTTTTGGCTAGTATGTTCAATGCTTTGTTTCTGCTTACCATCTATCCTTATTTAGCAGTTTATTTAAACAAACTTTTCAGGTCACTGAAAAGTCCTTAACTCACTTCACACAAAGTTCACAAAGAACCAAGACTTCTTTCACTGCACAATAAACCATAATCTCACTGTGCAAGTAAAACTCTTTTGCACACCAAAAGAGAACAAGATAATGAATAGATCTGATTTTTTTAAAACACAACCACCATCTCCAACTCAAATCTAAAAGAAATGGATATGTGTAGTTGGAAAAGATCTCCTTCCCCATCAGAGCTGATCCTGCACCCTTTTATTCACTTAAGTAGAATCTTTAGGGTTTAATTAATTTATTTTCATTAATTTCCTGTTTTGTTATGTTGGGGCTTTTTAAAATCTTACTAATACATCAGTTCTATGCATTGTAGTTTTAATTCTGCTTGTCTCGTTCCCACTGGTGAGCATAGAATAGGACAGGCAGCCTGCATTCAGCACAACTACTCATGGAAGTGGTTAGCCCTGTGTTACGGGTGGTACAGAATGTTTCTTTATGATCTAGGTTCTCTTGGGTAAGGAACAGTTATGTGAACTTTAGCAATGACATACATTTTAGTGAATCTGCAAGAGAAAACCTAATGGTTAATACAATTATATTAGATATGCAGCTAGTCTCTTCTGTGCTGTGCCTAGAAACAGCAGTATAGGTGTAAATATGTTTATATTTTAAAAAAATGTATAAAATAGCCCTTTTGTCTCTTGAAAAATGGTTTATCAAACACTTAACATCTTAAAATCTGGTTTCTTTGTTCTTACTGAGGAGAATTCAAGCTGCATATGACAGCTAATTATATAGGGGAAAATATCGTAATAATTATCGTGGACTGGTGTGAATTTCTTATTTATTGGAGCTATCTGTTACTAAAATTGAGTGCATTTATAGAACATAAAAAGTTATCTAAAGAAGATTCCAAGCATAATAAGATGATTAAAAGATGGGTGCTAATGTTTCAAGGAGGTGATAACAGGAGGTAGGTAGCAGCTTTCTCACATCTTCACCTCCCTTGATAATGTATGCAGTGGCTCATCATAGGTAACTCATGTTAATTTATTCAAGCACACCTGTACAGGGCTGGAAGTCAGGTTACTAGACAAAAAGTATGTCTCTGCTTTTTCAGTACAGCTACCCAGAGGCCTATATCCACACAAATTTAGTTCTCGAAACATCAGCAAGTTTTAATAAACTACCTACAGAAGTCCTGCTCCATACAAATCAAGGAGTTTACATGTTTAAATCTGGACTGATTTAACTAGCAATCCAGTGGCATGATCACACTTGGTACAAATAGATGCTTCATATTTATTTATAAGTCATCCTGAGCAGATAGTATTTTGTTTTTAAATTTATTCATGGGGCTCAATCACCTTTCCTGTCTTGTGGAACACACAGCGACACACACACATTCACTTTCCAAGAAAATCTAAAGACAAATCTGAGCAATTAATAGTCTTACTTTAGTAGCAGAAAGAAAGAAGTTAAAAGTTCTTGCTTTGTTCCTCTGAATAAGTACACTGAGAACTATCTTATCTTGCATACACTGAGAGAAAAGATAAAGTGGTAACATACTGTTAAAAATGCAGTATCCTAGCTTAAGAAACACAGATTTTAATAGTGCCAGTACCGAGGTGGAAAAGGGATTTAGCATGCTCTAATGCTCACAGAGAAGATGGTTGTGTTTCTCCTTAAGGTTTGAAGGTAGCTTCTTAACCACACTTATTGAATGCAGAATATTCACCTACCTCCAGTTTCATCAGTGGTTTTGATCGCAGAATTCTTGGGTCTTAAAGATGAGAGACAGAAATGAAGACAACTGCTCTATACTTCACCTCTGCATGTGCTTACCCAGCACACTCTTAGATGAAACTTCAGCATTTCTTTCCTCTTTGGACCGGAAATAACCCATCTATACATGTCATCTGCTCAGGATCATTCCCTGAGTAGCTATACCTCACTGCTGGCTTCAGAGACCAACCACACCTATCTCTGTAAGAAGGCAAACTCAGTATCTGTTGGTATGGGACTCACAGATACGTCTGGAAGGAGATCCCAGGGGAATCTAACCACTGGGGCCGTGAGCTCTTTCTCATCATAGGACAGACTTCCTCTGAGTCCAGAGAGAATTCACTGTTAAATGGAAAATTCTTTCCATTCAAGTGCAAGTTCTTAAGGAACTTACTTTCTTCCCTTCTCTTTCTTTTCCATCTAAAAGATTATTTGGAAAAGATGTCTTTCTGTTCAAAAAGGAGGCTTATGACATTGCTTCTGATCATTGACACAATCTTTAATATGGTCTCTTTTCCTATTTATTCTCCATTGCCTTCTTGCAACAAGATGTAGCCTGAACATCTGTATAAGAAAGGACATCTGAAGTAAATGCAGAAACAGAAATGGAGGAACAGCTAATTCAGAGTGTAGCTGATGAAAAATGGAAGAAAAAGTGTTTTCCTAAGTATATCACTTCCAGGAATGAAAAGCAGGTTTCTCTGGGGAAAAGATCAAAGATATAGGTATGTATAAAGTTGATTTGATGAATAATGTTACTGTAGCTCAGAGGTGATGAAAAAAGGCCCTTTTAAAAACACCTAGGTTCAGTGGACCTTGACTATTCAAAAGCAAAGCAGACTAATTTTTAGAAGGGAAAACAGAATTTCTGGGTTATTATTTGTAAGGGTTAGGTCTCTGTATTGCATTTCTCTTCCCCATGTTCACAAAATTCATGTGAGGTGAGACTCCTGAATTTTCAGGTTATATTGACCATAATTTATGAGAAAGCGCAGTCAAAGATCTCAGAAGATATTCCAACCTTTCTGGCAGAAAGATATTTATACAGGAGTTGACCCTGGTGTGAATGATGCAGGAATGGTGAAGCTGGATTCAGTCAACCGTTAACACAAATTGCTATAGGATGCATTCCACAATGGAGAGCTGCAGCTGTGACATGGATAAAAGCCCCGCCTTCAGTCAAAGCAGCGATGCAACATGATCTGCTGTCTCTGGCAGCCACCAATTTGTATCACAAAGCCACCCTTCCAAACCCCATTTTACACCAGCTGTACCCACTATCAACAATTCTGAGGTTTGTGTATGTACAGAACAGGGTGAATATATTCAAACCTTTGTTTTAGTAGAATAGCATTGGAAAAGGTTTGAAGCTGAATCAGATACCTCTAAAAGAAACAAAGAGGATCAATGGTATTTATTTACACATAAGCTTGTGTTTTCTTTTAGAATGTAACTAGACTTAGGGGGTTTAGACCTCTAACTAGTTGTAATAAGGTTAATATTATTATTTCTATTTCTATTATTATTTCTAGTAATATGATTAATAAAGTGACTAAAAATAAAAATATGACTTTAACAAGACTGTATAAGCTATGGGATAGTTAGAATTCTGATTTCATTATGAAGATAATATGGGGAAAAAGTATTTAATTTTCAAAGCAAAGAAACTCCAAACCTCTCCAACTTGTCAAAAATTGTGTGACTTACAACACAAGCAAATTTCATGGACTTTTTTATAACGTGGCCAAAAGTGAACACCAATACATGACAAATATTATCCAGGAATTATTGTGTGCATTAAGTAGCTATTTCTTATTTCTTGCACAGCAATTAATAGCAAAATGCTTCTGAGCTTTAAAGTGAAATTGATTTAAGTGGCTGGAAAAAGTTATGCTATTAATTTAGTTATCCAGTTATCCTTGAGGTGCTCTGAAGAGACAGCAATTGTATACTTAGGTAATGACTCACTCCAAATTAAATTTATATATTCAAAAGGAATATAATTTAAAAAAAAAAACAAAACAAACCAAACAGAATGGGAAAACCTTTAAGGCAATTAAATAGTTTGAGGTAAAAAGAAAAAAAAAGAAAGGAGGATGTACTCATTTAGTTTTTACTTTCTAACTCCACTTAAAAAAAAAAACTATTAGAAAATAACACTTAAAATGTTTGCTTAACTCTTTGATCTATTTTTATCTTTTACATGGTGTATTTATGCTTTAAATTCCCAGACACTGAATTTCTGGATAAGAATGGATAGCCCAGGGAAGTTTTGAAGATTTTTTTTCCTCAAGTATCCGAAAGAACTATCAAGAGCCATGAGAGCATTACTGAGTTCTTTTGAGGCATTTCCAAACAACTTTTGCAAACCAGGTATTCTAACGAACTTACAAAAACGTCGAGCCTGAATGGGGACACAAACTCTGCCTCATCTTTAAATTTTTTTAAGAGTGGAACCACTCTTAAGTCTTTACAATTAAAGGACATGATAAGCCCAAAAATTTATTTTGCCCAAGTTCAACACATAACTGAAATATATTGTGAAAATTAATAGTGGAATGACATAAAAAGATGGTCTTGTGCCTTACATAACTCAATATGATATGGAAATAATAATTTTATCTTTAAAGATGTAGATTGCATTTTAAGTACCTGGATTAGCTTTTTATTTTATGGCTTGCTTTCAACAAACTTAATAGGAGTGTCCTACGCAGTTCACAACATATTTTTAAAATATGCCCTTTTTTTAATGTCTCAGAAATATTTTTATGTCATCACAGCCACCTCTTTCTTAGCACATATACATATTTACTATACTAACTTTATTATTAGCATGATCTATCAATGGATTCCCAATGAAATTTAACACATTGCATAAAGTTCTAAATCCTAAAGCTATTCACTTCTTAGCTGACATGCTGAATGGAAAGCTGTTTTGCATCATACATAACTGTTTTCATAGTTCATTGGAGGAAACAGACTAATTACACCAAATTCTTGACTAACAAATCCTTTGCAATTTCAGGAACTGAAAGAAGTTGCATATAACTAAACTCAGCATAGATTATGCCACTGATCCACGTGCTCTGTTTTCAAACTCAAGTCTCATAAAGCTATCAGGCTATGCCAAGAAGGGAGTCTTAATTTTACCTGCTTCACATCCAGGGGTTTCATCCTACTGAAACGCAAACTTTCTAGATTGTCCTTCTTAGCCATTTTGAACTTGTATTCTTTATGTGTATTCCCATTTTTCTATTTAGTGGATTTCATAAACAGTAACAGAAGATATGAGAAGTTTGGGGACTGAGCTTGATCAAAATATTGAATTGTAGCTCCCCAGTAACCTCAAAACTAACTTGCTTTCATTTTATATGACCTGATACTTTGAAACCATGTAATTTTCAATGAAGAAAAAAATCTAAAGACTGAGTTGTGTGTGAAATATTTAGCTAACTTTAATTTCCTTCCTATGTCTGCTGAATTTTTACAATGTAATGAAAAAATATGAAACACAGAAAGAGAGATGACCCAATCTCAGCATTACTCCATCAATCAGAGAGATTTTGTTATGTGACAATATGATCATTATCATATGTGAGAGCTTTCATCCATGAGTATGAAATAACTGTGCTATCTTACTACTTTGACAAATTCCATTTACATTACATTTTCCTGAGGAATCAAAAAGAATAGTGTATTAAACCACAACCACCTAAGAGTTTAAGGACCAGCTGCTTCTATTTAAGCCCAACTCTTTGGGTATTGATGCAGCATAGTTAGGGCATGATGTCATCTGAAGGGCCAGCAGAACATACCCTGGTTGATCTTAAAAATATGTAGGGGTCTAGTCTCTCCTTTCTGAGTGTGCATAATTTCCATCAGAGAGGAAGAGAGTTGCTCACAATGCAAAAAGAAGATAAAGTAGACTAGATTACTATAGTGGATAGAGAAGTGTATAAGTTCTACTAAAGAAAAACACAACTATTTTCTTGATATTTATTTCACAACTGTTTTCTTGATATTTATTTACTTGATCTTGCTACAACAGAACAGCTAGTTTTAAAAATTGAAGAGAAGAAAAAACAGTATTCTAAGACTCCTTGTTTTGCTTTTATATATGGGAATGGAAATATTCCTTCATTTTAGTCCTTCTGTTCTCTTTCTCCCTCACTTCACCTAACTGTTTATCAACCCCTTCCCCTTCTTCCTAGCTCTATGGTTTGATATGCATGCATGGATGTATTTGTGTTGGATATAATTTACTACATATTTAATAGAAGCTTTTCTTGGTTTAAAGTTATAGGGAGAAGAAAATAAATGTAATAACTGCTGCAGCTTATAAACAAAAGTACGATGCACATGTTCACAGGCACATAGAAAGAATAATGACATTTATTATCTAGCCGGTCATTTAAGAGGATGGCACATATATGCTATTCTGAATGCCAAGCTACAATGAAAATCTTAAGTGATAAAACTCTCTCAATGTCATGGGAACATGACTGTCACTTGTCATTACCGTGCATCTCTTTATTTCTTCAAATACCCTAAACTGCCTATTCTTACATAATTCAACACATTCAATAATGTAGAAAATCAATTAATATTTACTGACCTGTCTCTGCTTCTCCGTGATGGGAACGCAGCATTACAGCCAGCCACTGTGCAGACATGCATCTCTTTTAAATGAACATTTCTGTAGTGAAGCTTCACACTGTAGGAACTCTTGAAACTTTTCTTACACACATAGCAGATCTTGGGGTCTGGGCTGGAGCACATTTCACCTTCTGGGGAGAACTTCTGAGGGCTGCTGTAGTTGAATGTAGAAGCAAAACTTTCATGAAGGGCAGCCATACTGGCACTGCCTCCATTGTACAGTCCATATTGGCTCATGTAGAACATATCATATGTAGGGTCTGTATACTCTTCCTTCACCTTAATGACATCGTGGTTGGAAGAGTCATTGTGGTTTTCATCTGGTCTGTCACTGTGCATCATAGATTTTTCACTAGGCTCATGGAGGCGATCATCACCTTCCATGGATTCCTCACACAGTTTGGGCTCTGATGATTCTGACTCATTTTCATAGTCTCTCTCATGCTCCTGGTCTTCTGATGTCATGCTGTCTGCCCTTCTTATCTCTGGTCTGGAAATGCATCTGCTTCTGTCACTCTTGGAAAAGTCTTTCACAGACAGGCCTGGGCTCATTTCCTCCTGAGAATGGCAGTGATTGTCATGACCAATGTCATTCACCATCGTGCTGTTGTCATTCACCTCTTCATCTTCATCATCAAACTCATCGGCAGTATCGATAACTTCCTTTTCAATTTTAACTGGCATACTCGACTTCCTTGGCTTCTTCTTGGGAGCAAGGTCAGCATTAGGCTCTGGGGTGGGCATCAGCACTGAAGGTACTGATGACTCTGAAGGAGGTGGGGGATGCTGCTCCATGCCACTCACTGCTGGTATTATTGGACTGGTAGGAAGTGAGGTTGGAGGACTGACCATCTCTCCAGGAGTAAGTAAGTTTCTGTAAAAAGGAGGAACAGGTTGGACAGTCTTTAAAGCTGGGAACACCAGCTGACTGGGAAGAGGGTTCTGTAGTACAGGATCTAGAGGGGGAGTGGTAAACCCCATAGGAGGACGCCCAGGGCTTGTTAAAGTTAGGTTGGATTTTGTACTTGCTATAACTGGAGTGGCGGCACCTGATGTAGCCCGAATTAGATCTTTGTCACGGTTATTCCTTAGCATAGGCATGTGGAGGCGGGGATTGGGATTAGCACTGTGGCGATTGCGACTTCTGAGGGAGCTGAAGACCATGTTACAGCCCTCAATAGTGCACCGGTGCTTGATTTTCAGGTGAACAGCATTGTAGTGGATTTTAAGAGTACCTTTGTCATAAAAAGTTTTGCCACATGCGTTGCAAAATACTCTCCCTTTCCTGGACGCTGACCCCATTCTCCTCATTCTGTGAATGCGAAATGAGCTTTTCGTGTGTTCTGTTTTCGACAAATCATTGACAGGAGTAGGTGTCTGAACAGGAGAGACACAGGCTGGCTCAGTTTTGGGCTCAACATTTGTGATGCTGGTCAAAGCGTTCCTGCTGGATGTCTGCTCATTCTTGAAAGGTGTAGGGGAAACTTCAGACTCACTGCTCTCATTATACTCATTTTGGGTTGTAAGGCTTGGTTCACGGAGCCTCATTGCCGGCTGTTCCAGCAGGAGGCCGTTTGGAGGCAGCCCCAGCAGTGGAGCAGAGACTGGATTTATGTACTGGAATGGAAGCAGGAATGCAAGGCTATTCGGGATGTTTTCAAAATGATGAATGCTGGAAGGGTTGCTGTTCTCCAGGTGAGCAAGAAGGCTTGGGCTCCTGGTGCGATTATTGCTTTCAATAAAAGTCCTTATATCTGAATCTGTCTTTGAAGATGGCACAGCCACAGCCTGCCCTTCTTTTTCTTGAATTGCCATCAGCTCCACAATGGATTTGGTTTCCCCAAATCTCAAGAACTGCTGAAGGGTAATGATCTCTTCTTCCCTGGACATGATGGCCCAGCGGTCCAGCACCTTGCCTGCAGCATCCTAGAGGCCATATCAAAGAAAGAGACACAAACACAAAGAAAAAACTTATTGATTCTGCATAATTATTGAATTCAATAGAAAGTGCTCTGCTGCTTGAACATGAAATACTAAGCTCAAAAAACAACATGCAAACAGTGTTCCTAAAACTTGACCAAAAATGCAAACTTTCCAGCCATGCAAATATGGTGATTAGAGTCACAGTCAGAGAAATGAAGGACACAAAATACAGAGCATAGAGCTCTGTGATCAAAAATGCTTTCACTACTTTTATTTTAACAACAATAATCTGTGTACAATGTTATTGTATAGCCTACACTGGTGTAAAATATGAACTGTTCCTGTGCACTCCATTGAAATATAAAGAAAATTGTACCTTGATCGCTATTAAATGGTGACAACATAAGACCTAAAGAAATGCACTTGATGGATTTGCTTCTTACACATATGCAGACACACGTCTGAAGTCACTCATAGGCTATCTCACAACAAATTGTGATGCAAGGCAAAAAGTCTTAAAAATAGCACATAATACTTGTACCTTACTCTTGTCTTTTTTGGTTTGGGTTTTCTTTTGTTTTGTTTTTTTTTTCCCCATGCCAGCAATACTGTAAAACATGTTCATTATAAACTTGCATCAAAAGGTCAAAATTAGGGCACTGGTTTTAAGCATAAACTAGACTACTACTGCGAATTGATTGTAAGCTTGCAATCTCGGTATGATTTAGACTTAAGAGTACTTTTTTGCAGCCTCGTTATAAATGACAGTTAAAAATATGTAAAAAGTAAGCATCTGATGATGTAGATAGCATAAATGTGTAAAAATGTTGTCTCTTAACATTGCCTTCTGGTAGCAAGGGAAAAATCCAGAGAGAATACACATCAGTAATCACTAGACTATCTGTTTTTAAATATACATTAAAAAGCATTTCACACTTTCATTTTTGCTAGTAAGCATGAGATTTGCCTGAAGGTAGGACTTAAAAATTCTGCAGTGTAATGTCAGGCAATCCATTCCAGCATGTATTGATAAAAACATATTACAATACTTATATAATGAATATATCATTTTATTGGCACCTTTTCTTTTGGGCAAATGCTGGAGATAACATCAGCATGGTAACTATAAGCAATATGCACTGTTACAGGCCGTCAAACCAGAATTATTACAATGCTTCCTCATGCATTAAACAGTTTGAAAGCCTTGCAAAATACTCCACCATACTGTCTCTGATCTTTTTAAATCTTCAATCTCTGCTTCAGAATCTTATCTGAACACTTTAGGCTACATACTATTGTGAAAACCACTAGCTCTTGTTTGATTATGAAGCATGAAATACCTTTTTCCACCTTCATCCTCATCCCCTCCCAGGTCTCATTTATTTATTTTCATCAGTCTTCAGATAACTGATTCTTCTTTCCCCTCACATTTCTTATAGTAGTGGAAAATTCAATTTGCCCCAAATAGTAAAGCACATATTTGCTTGATTACTGCTGGTTATTGTTTCAGTTCTGATCTGTGACACCTCTCTGGATACAGAGTTAAGGACAAAGGTCAATGTCATGTATATTTCAGTACCTTGGGTACAAGTGTTAAACTGATAGAAGAGTTCCCACATGAACACTCACAATCCAACCTTACAAGTCTACGAAACCCTCAACATCATTAATTATGGAAAATCTTATCCACCTAACCCAGATGGAAAGTTTCAGAAACGACGTTTATCCAGAATATGTTTTGCATACATCTACACAGTGATGAAGGAAACACCATGATGCTGATACGGGTCCTGGTTTGCAGGATTACTCAGGAAATGTCCACACCTTTAAGCATTGTGAACATTTCTAATTTCTATGCCTTCTCACTTCAATCTGTTCAGTGAAGATCTATTTTATTGGCAGGCATTGCTATCAAGTAGAAATTATTGAGAATATTTAAAAAATCCCACCCAATGACAAAACAAAAGTGAAATAAAACAAAACCAAAGTGGGGCAAGAGGAGGGAGCAAAAAACCACCAACATCGCAAATAAACAATTAAAGGGCAGCTTAATATTTTAAAACTCTAAGATTACATTTTTTTTCCCAACCAAGTAAGCTTAGCTACTCTTCACATTAGTCTGACCAAAAGCTTCTGCATCCGTAACTTCCAGCCAGCCACATTGATTCTACATTTAAGTAATTCCTACCTGTAACTGCAAAACCAGACTGTTTAGATTGAGATCTCCAGGCCTTCACTGTCACCTCTGACCCAGTCTTTATGCACATATTTCTAGTCTTAAGCCACAACTATTAATTCCTTCTGACTGTAACTTGCATTGCTTGAAGATGGAAATAACATCGTCACATTTACACTGCTTACATGTATTGAATTAGGATTCCTGTCTGCAGCCAGCTGCAGGCTGCTTTGCAATGTCCTACTGGTAGTAATTTGTTTTGGTTTTGCTTTAATTTGTAAATCACACACAGGCTTATGTAACAGATGGATACTTTACAAAAATGGATATTTAAGTAAATAAAAATTAAATACAGCCAGCGCGAAAATAAGTCCTGAGAAGAGTAGGTACAGATCCTGTAACAGTCTCCCAGATGCAAGTGGAAAGTGGTACCCACAGTCCCTCATGTGGCGGCAGCTCTGCCTGCAGAGAACATGCAGGCATCATCTGAGGATCCTAATATATTTTTAGAGACTTATTCTGCTGCTTAACCTATGGAAGCCAGCAGTTGGCTACTTGAGCTACCTCTCACTGAGACACCATCACTCTTTGTTTAATTTAGTGTAAGGATTTGCAATGAGGAGCGTGAGACCTTCAGGAGCTGCTAAGTCCCACTGATCAGAGAAACTGGCAGTTGAGGATGTGATTGTCAATGGGGTTATCCTTGCTGTCATAGAAACAGCAGGGAATCAGAAAGCTGCTCTTAAATTACCATTGCCTACCCCTATTAGTAATATCAAGTTATATCTTGTGGATTTTCAGCAAGGAGTTGTTTAGCTTTTTTTCCCCCAGTGAAGGTAAAGAAAAATTGCACAGATGCAGTTTCATATTTCATAGAAAACACACTACTTATGGATAGTGTGTAGCATATGCTTCAATATTTACATAGTGATGGCTTTCTATAAATCACTGTAAGTACGTATTCTGTAAAACTAGATAAAGAGTGAATGGGAATGTCATTTTTTGATAAAACTCCAAATTAACAAAAAATCTAACGATTATCCCCTTTGAATTAAGCTATAACTAGCTAGGGATCTCTCTGTATATGGTAATACTTGATTAGAGGTTCAAGTCCTTTCTTACATGTAATCGATTTCTTGTTTCTTACAATCTCTCACGCTAAGTTTTCTCCCCAAAGCCATTAAATCATATCCACATTTAAATATTTCATGACAAAAGGTTCCAATTTATATTACTTTTTCATCTCACAACTGATTAAGCTGAGCCTCCTGTGACAATATGTACAAGGAATCCAGTAAGTATAGAGATACCACTGCACACTTACAGCTCTAAGCCGGGCAATAGACAAGAAAGTGCAACCCGTACAGCATATAGTGATGCTCTTCCTTCATTGCCCATACAGTTTTGCTTTTATTCTTATTTTATTTTATATATGTGAGTATCTCCTTCACAATTTCAGATGGAGAAAATATTTTAATCTCTAAATCATATTAAACTAACCTCCAAGGACACAAGGCACAACCTTGAATCTTTTTCTAACTCTAAACATACACTTGATGCCGTTATTTGTATAGATACAGATTCACATACACACTACATTAGATCTATAAAGTAATGCTATAGTTAATCATCCTGAACCTGCCTCCTTATTTTTGCTGACCATATATTAGTAAGAGATGTGTCAGGACATGTTAGGGTACATCTTGTCTTAAAGTTCTGGGTCAGACAAAACAAGCGATTGGTGTCAAGATTATTATCTTGGATGACACAAACAGGCTGCAGCAGAAGACAGACAAAAAGATCACTCTGATATTTTGGAGCTTAATTGGGGAGGATTGTGAAGATGAGTCCTCGTTTCCTGAGGGCCTTTAGGCTTTACAAATTTCAAGCTTTCAATTCAGCTTTAAAACTTCCTCATTTAAAAATTGCTTATTTAGAAATTAAGGACAGTCTACATAAAAGTATACTGTAAAACTTGAACTTTTGTTATGAAATCAGTTGTTCTAAACTCTCACTTCATGTGAGAAGCTCTGTTGACTCCTGTGCCTGCATTTCCTACAGGTAATTTTATATGTCTACACTCACATAGATACATGTATGTACGTACACATACATACCACAAACTTTTTGCAGTTCAATTTCATCTTACTAATTAACTTCTTGGCATAGGTAAAATGTAGATAAATATCTGGCTGAATACATAGAGATAATTTTACAAGAGTTGTGATAATAGAAAGGTTTTAAAAAAATTAAAATTGCTTCTTGAACCAAACCTTATGTTCTGGGAAGCACTCAGAGATTCTTTTAGGGTACTATTGTGATAACTTCTGAGAACCACTCAAAGTTACATAGAAAAATACATTGCTAGTCTTCATACTTCAGCAAGTTTGCATATGCACCATAAACAGCCAGATTTGATGCATATCAGCTAAGTATCCATGTTACAAAATACTAGAGACATATTTGACTAACTAATTAAGGAAGCCTAGTGTTCATAATAAATGTTTCTTCCATAACTCCTTCTAACAAGTCATATATTTTCCGATCTCAAAGAAACTTTTTGAGTGCAGCTGTAACAGTTGAAAAGCAGACTGAAAGATATTAATTTGGTCATACTATAATTGCAGAGGATGGTTTTAATCAGGGTGTAGACAGAAAAAAAAACAATCAACATTTGTTTGTAATAAAGAAAAGCCTACATAATTTCCATGATTTAGGGTTTGTTGTTTTTGTTTGGCTGAATTTCTCTTTGCTTCCCAATTCAATTTTAAGTTGTTACAGTATGGGTAGTCCTACTGCTCCTGGGGGTAAATGTTACCAAAAGTGTGCAGCGGCACACCAACTCACATTAGTAAGGACAGAGCAATGTGAAACATTTTTACTTATTTTGGCTAACACCCATTGACCTCAATAGGACAGAAGTAAGTCCTGTATCTAGTTTTCCAAATAAATGTGTACTGGCACATAGAACCACATGATCATTTTCTAGCTAGCTGTTTTTACCTTGCTGCACCTAACTCGCCTTTCCTCCTGTAAATATAAAGAAAAGGTGCGCATACTGGCTGATTATGTACATAATTACACATGTGCAAGTGATACGAGATTTAACACACTCCGCTTGCAGAGAGCCATGGTTAAAATTTTTTGCCCTCATCTGTCACTTCTCATCTACTCCCACCAGCTCCCTTCACCAACTGAAACCATATGAACAAACTCATGCTTAAGTGTCAGCAGTCCTTCGCTTGAGTTATACTGCTGCGGCAGGAACAAACACAGTGCAGCACCACCAAGTACTCAATCAATAATGGAAATCTTTATCTCTTGGCTCCTCTGCAGCTTCTACTCTGCTAGAAAAATCAAAAGCAACAAATCTTCTTCCCTTCTAACACTCCTTTCCTCTTACCTGTTGTATTCAGTATGTATTCAAATGAAGAGTAACATGAAGGAGATTTTATTTACTTATATGTATGCTTATATTTACTTTTTCTGCCACGTTTGTCATGGTACTTGTTCTGGTTGCTCCTTAGATTCCACATCTCCTTATGCATTCAGTAGCAAAAGCCTTTGCATTGTGATCAAAAGGACCTTCAAAGACCCTCACAAACTTTTCAGGAGATACTGGGTCAAATCTGACTCCACTTTAGGATCCAGAGTAATTCACTGTAAATCCAGAGTAATTCAACTTACCATGTTGGAAAGTAATTTTGACATAACTTAGCCTTGAAACATGATATGGAGCCAAATCTGTTTGAGTACATACCGGGGACGTACCGCCATGGTGGAGCACAGCAGCTGTGTAATGATGCACAGGAGCACTGCTCAACAGTTTCGGAGTGAAAGTGAGGAACACCATGTCCTGCTGAAACTGCAGATGGAATGTAAGGAGGTGGAATGCAATAACCGCAGCTGAAACCCAGCCAGGACACCGCCGTTAACCACCCACGCTCTCACTAAATGGCCTACAGGGTCTTTACTGACCAAAAGTATGCAGGTCCTCTGTTTTATATCTCATCCCAAAGATTTATGCCAGCAGCACAGACTCCTGTACAAGTAATCTTCTGGAGTGCTGGTTCTGTGATAATTTGCAGGAGACTATATGAAAATACTGAGTCCCTTACACATGACAACATTTGGGGTCTGAATGTCCTCACAGACCACCCCAATTGCACAAGGTCTCTTCATTTTGCAGGTTTCCCAAACTTAAAATTATATTTGAAAGCATTGCCCTGAAAGATGACGACACTGTCAAATGCAAATTATAAGGCAACCATGCACACTGGGTATGCCAGAGAGAGTCTCTTAGTGTTTTCAGAAAAGGAAAATTAATCTGAACTCTTTCTTTCTCTTCACAAATGTGTATTCACCTCTGCAGCTCCAGTAAAACTATTAGGATGCAAGGGCATTAGATTTAAATGCTCTTTCTGATTTTTAAAACATATTATTTGACTTTTGATAAAATATTCACTTTGTTATGGAATGCTCTTGATTATGGACCAGATAAGAATGTTTAATTTAAAAGATGATGACTTTTTTTCCCCCCTTCTTTTGAATAACACTGCATACAGCATTTTTATTTTTAAAACTATGATAGATCACTGTGGGGTTACAACATATTTAATCACAGCAGCTCGAACTTCATTTTATCATAACAACTACATCAAGCCTCTTTACAACTGGGTGCCTGACTAGTGGTTTTTTGGGTTTTTTTTTTCACAGTAAATGACTATCTGCATTTGGGGGAAAAGAATCTAAACACAGACAGAGCCTGACACTTTTCTTGCATTCACTAGTTTTGCAGTGGTACCACTCTTACAATGTCAACAAAATTTGCTTTGATTTACAACTGTCATGTGGTGACAACTGTTAAATGGCAAAATATGTCACCAGCTGATAATGGCAGAACTCCTGTTAGTATGGACATTGATTCAGTAGCTTTAAGAAAATCCAAAATCATATTTCAGAAGTTGCTATTGTCTTATTACTTGCCACTTATTTTGAAAGACCAGTGCCACTTCCCAAGTATTTTTCCCCTCTCTCCCCAAGGAGATAATTTCAAATGCAAACACTTATTCCCTTCACCATCAGTTCTGATTGAGCCTTTCAAAAGATTTCTAAAGACTTTCCTAAATAAGTTATTGTGATGTGACCCAGATGCTTTATGGTGCTCACAAAAGCATTTTTAATGCCTAGTAAAGGTAAGACATTTTTCCTCACATTCACAAAATAGTAGAATAATGAGATTTTATAGAAATAGGAAATTCAAACTCCTTAACCAGCTTTGAAATCCACAACCGTAGACCTCAAGTGCAGAGGAACATTTTGATGCCTTTGCTTCTCTACCACCTGTGAGAGTGGAAAATTCACTGAAATATCCCTGAAAAAGCTTTGCTGCGAACTTGTGGCAAGTGAGTGTTTGCCCTTAGGCAGATGTGGCTCCTAGAGGCAATTAAACCACCAAGCACACAGTGTACAAAGGCAAAAATTTCAGATTGTATGAGGTGCCATGGGGACTTTTTCAGGATAAGATCTAAACAGAGACAAAAACATGGCAAGACACTGACATAATCCTGGCTGTAAATCAACTCTACAACACAAGTTTGCATGTAAGTAGGAAATGTGCAACATACATAACCATAGTGGTGACTGATTTCCATACTTGCTTTCACCAATTTCTGCATATATCATTGATCATTTTGGTATGCCATGTAAGAAGATTTGCCTTGATACTATCAGTTCCTGAAAGCACTTGGGGTTTTCCTGTTTGGTGTTGGTGTTGCATATCTGGCTGAGAAGTAAAGTGATGCTTTCTCTGTACTGCCAATCTTCCAGTAAATTTGGTATGCTACTTCAGCCTCTATTTCTGAACCTCAGTTTCACCAGCACTGAAAGAATGACATATTATTTTTATAAGAACAAAGAGCACCAATGAGGTATTCTATTTGTAATACAGTCATACCAGTCACTTAAGATCTCTTGAGCCAAGACCTTCCCCAGTGCAATACTACAAAGAAATCATGTCTGATGTCTTTGCTCCATTTAACATGGACTGCATGAAAAGCGGGGCAAGACATCATCATTCTACTCAAACCATATTATCAGATGGCACATTTCTCAACTGAAACCTAAACTGACTAAAGCCATAACCCTAACTAGAAAACGTAAGCAATGAAAGGTGAGTCTACCCAGGGCTATAAGTAAAACTTCCAAAGAAGTCAGTAAGAAATTTGACTTATCAGAGGCATTGAGGAATTGAGAAGTTTTCCAAGGACAAAAATACTGGAGGAAAAGTGCTAATAAGTTACACTCATAAATTGGATTTCATTATATGCTTAGTTTTCTGTTTGAACTCAAATTGTGCCTCAATAAGGAGATTCAGCTGTACTATATACTGGTATATGAATGGCAGCAGAACCAGGAGACTGATTTCCATCTTTAGTATTCATTAGGGGACTATGCATTATTACTTGCAATATATACAACACTATGTTAATGAGGCCTTTTTCCTTTCATTGTTTACATAAAAAAAATATGCCAAAAAGCTCAGACGTGTCATAGGTAAAGTGACGCAAAATGGAGACAGCAGGGTGCAGAAGTGATACCAAAAAGGCAAAGGTCACTGGAATATAAAAACGCTATCATACGTGAAGTAAGCTATCTGTTTGCACATATTAGAGGCACTGAAATGCAAAAGAAAGTGGGGGAAATTATATTACAGTGTACGAAGTAATAATAACTGTGCCTGCATGTCTTAATACCCTGTTGTCCCAGCAGTCCTGACTTTCTAGGCAGCCCACTTCTCCACATTAACAGTAGTCATTTGGAGAGCGCAAACGTGCCATTAGAAGCACTTTTACAAGTGTATATTCATCCACCAATTAGCTTAATGTGGCCGCTTTCTGCATATTTTCTATCCAGGCTTGCACAAATCTTATTAATATTTCCCCCTAGCGCTTTGACAGATTACCTTGTCATTATGCATCCTGGAGCCTTTTAAACAATATGGGTAAACTACTGTTTGCGAGGTTAATGACAATTATCCCCTAATTACTGCATAAGTCACTCAGTCCACTTTATCTCATAGGCAGGGTTCTGCTCTGTGTATCTGCTATTGTGTCACTGTAAATGAATCTTGTATAGCTATGTTTATCTGTCGTTGCCTTGTAAATTACACTGACAGAAGAATGAACAAATTACTGTGTGTCATCACTTAAATACAGCTTCTGATAAAAAAAAAAATCCCACAAGCACAGCACTTGAATTTTAGCCTGATCACAATTAGTAAACACATATTGAATGTTTTAGGAGATATATTTAGAAGTGGATAGGATACAGTGTGGTGGAAGAAGGTTCTGCAGTCTTAAGCCTAAGGGCAGTAAACCAGAAGAAATACAGAAAGCTATAGTAGTAGTAGTAATTCCATGATCATCTCAAGAGAACTCTTCTGCTAGTTTAACAGTTGATAGATGAGCAAATGATAATTTCCAAACAATTTCATACTCGGCATTGTCTTGAATTTCACAATTTCTATTGTTTCTGACCTCAGCCACACAGGATTATGTTTTTTTGCTAAGAAATACAAACAGAAGTTGGAACAGAATTAGCATCCATAAAACCACAGGCAATGCTAATTTAATGCATGCATTTCAGAACAATATCAAAGAAGATTAGTAATTTGGATCATGTCTGCCCTGACCAGTCAAAGTGACTCCAACAGGACTGCTAAGTTCACAAACCAGAGCAGAATTTGGCAGGCAGCACCTAAGTCAATGTATTGATTAGAAAACAAATAATAACAACAACAAAAAATTAGCACAATGGCTGCTGTTTTCCACAGTGCCTGCACTTTGAGTCACCTCCTTGGTGTAATTAGAATTCACCAGAAGTAGACAAAAAAATTTCAAGCTCAATTCACCCTCTATGGACTGAGGTAGTTCTACTTTGGGAGAGGAAGGCACAACTGGCAAATACCACCTTCCTGGTGTATTCAATTTTCTGATGCAATTTCAAGTCATAATTAAGAACACTCTACTGGTAGGATAATCATCAAGACCAGATATGTCCTGCTTTGAGAAAGTAAGTGGACTTATTATTGACCTTGACTCCTTCTTTCATTAAAGACAGCTCAATGACTTCAACAAGCAGCACATACATAGTCAGTGCTCAGAGGCTGCAATGATGTTACACAGTTACACATTTTATCAGCTTTGGGGACACACATTAGACACATATGTATCTGATACATTCACAAATGATATATGCATTGATATGATAATGTCACAAATTTGCATATTTTACACATGTCCTTATTCAGCAAACCTTCCCATTTTATATGTGTCTAAAAGATGTGCAGCAGCATCTTCTGACCAGTGCAGCACAAAAAAAGTGAAGTCAGAAGGACAACATGCAAACTGGAGCAGAATTATGATTCCTGAAGGGTAGCAATCTAAGACTGTTTAAGCTGCTGTGTAAGAAAAAAAAAGTCAGAATTCTGAGAAAACTGGTAATTATTGATTGCAATTCAGCAGGTTATATCAACACCGAAAATCTTTTTATCATACTAAAGTGTACTTTGTTGGAGTACAATAGTGTCCCATCCAGAAAGAAAGGACAACCTGAGATATAAAAGAATTACTAATATTACTGAAAATAACAGTGGTTTTAATGGAACATGGCTGAGGACAGCACCTCAGACCATGCTCTCAGTATAGTCTGGATGAAAAAGCTGTAGTGAAATGGTAAGAAAACGTTAACACCCATCACTGTCAGGGATAACTGAAAAGACTGATCGATTTTGAGTAAGCACTACTCAAGGGTTCTGGTCCCACTAGGATTGATCTTTGTGTCTGTCCTGCGTTCAGTCAATGCAACTTTCAGCAGGGTATCCACTGCAGAAATAAGTGCTACAGTAACCCCTCCCTCCATGAACGTTATTTCTCGCTATGCTGAAGGAAAAGTAAAACCAATGTGGTGGATGGCAAAGTGATAGGCAACAGATGGTTTAAAATGTTTAAGGACACAGAATACTATTACTGTCATGTATAATATTATATGAAAAAGTAAGTTTCTAAATTGTTCATATCACTTTTTGAATGTGGAGGTTTTTTGGCCTCTGATCTTTGCTAATAGCAAAGAAATTCTGCAAGAGAGAGACAAATGTTATATACTTGTAATAGATAAGCTGGTAGTCGAATCAAAAGAAGGCAAGGTTTAATATCTGTCTCTGTTTGAGCCAACATGGATCCTAAATGCAACCTTTAAGGTCAGGAAACAACGTTGGCCGCTTCGGGGGAAAACTGTGAGACTGATTTGGCTGAAAAACAAATTATGGAAAAACAAATTATGAAAAAACTCTGGCAAAATAACAGAATTGGGTGACAGCTAAGAAAGCAGACAGGAGAAACATAGTTATTCATGCCAGTTAGGATGTTTAAAAAAAAATTTCCACATACTGTGCAATTTTTGCTTTTGCACATTTTTGAGTTTCATCAGCTTTCTTCAAACAATCTCTAGAGATACCAAATACTTACAGAGAACCCTATTCATTAAGGAATATTATTTATATAGGTATTTTTAAGTTTTGCCTGAGATATCTTACATTTAAATGTAGCTTTGATCTAAAACTGATTCAAAAAGTGGTATTTTTGTGTGGTTACAAGGTTGCAGTAAGCAAGAAAACACTATAAAATTTAAAACGCACATGGTGTTAACAAGACAGCTCAGTCACAACATTACTTATAAAAAGAAATTATGAAGCGGAATATGGGGATTTACAATTATACAAAACCCATTATTTTAGTGTATCAATTGTTCATCATTTTCAGAGAATTTCACACATGATGGAGTTTTAGCTACCATTGTCATCTCTCAACAACAGTACAGGAAGAACAGAAACACATTTTTCACAAGCAATTCATTTTGAGGAGGACACTGGAAGAAGACACTAGCAGAAGAACAAGAAAGAGAATGTCAAATGTTGGAGATTTACAAGAGCTGTTCACTGGCCTAACCATCTATTTAGGTAAAACTCCCTTTGCCCAAATGTAAAGGAAGTTCTGCTTGAGTAAATTCTTCAAAATTGAGCCATGATGAGGCCTGTGCCTTGCCTCTTGTTGTGCCCTTACTTCATGATGATCTTGTAAAGAAAAACACACCAGAGCCTTTGAAAAGCTGAAGTCAGTGAAGTCCTACCTATATGTAATCTGAAATAAACCGTTTATTGTGGGCTTGACCTGCCTTTATGGACAGTGAAACAACTCTGTCCTGCAGTGAGGTTTTCAATGAACCAAGCTACAAACAAACCGGAAAGACAAGACAGACTTAGAAAGAGCCTATCTAGAGAGCTGCAGTAACATTCGCACTCCCCTTTTCAGTGGATGAGAGTGGGTCATGGCTGGAATGACTCAATTCTATAATATTCAGACCTGTAAGCTGCTATCAGTCAATGAACACCTTTTCTCGTTCTTCCTCTAAAAGAATGACCTTTATTACACTACATTTTGATTGTTTCATTCATGCTTATTATGTTCAGAGCTTCCCAAGTGAAATAATTCTCAAATAAAAATACCAATCCCACTTCCCCAAATGGACACCAATAATCTGTCATTAGATTACCTGTAGCACAGTAAACTCAGAAGGAAATAACAGTGCTCATACTTACATGTTTCTTTCGATCATTTTACAAGCTGCCCTCTCACCCCAGGGGACAGATAGAATACCGAAGAGACTCTCCTGAATACAAATATTTGTTGCAAAGCAAATAAAATGAAATATTTTCATAAAAAAGAGAGGATGGCTTGGCAAAGAGCAAGCAAAAAGTAAATTTTAATGTCTTTGGAACATCTCCAGCTCTTAGAAACAGAATCTAAATTTGGTCCAAATGTGGCTGATAAAGCAAGCTTAGAGCTGTCTTTCAACTTTCACTTTTTAATAATGAAAAAATCAATATGTGAAGGATTACAGGCCTCTTGGTTTTGATTTTGTATATCAAAACCAAAAGATGACAAGGTTATGGCAGTGTATGAAACTCCTCAGGAATGAGCCATGATGATGCAAATATTTTATACCCTATTTATTTATTGCACTCTACTGAGAGGCTGAAATAAAATATTAAAATAAAATTAATATTTTTTACCCATATCTTACTTGAAAATGCCACTCTGAATATGGATTGCTAAGAGAATTTCTTAGCAATCACAAGACTCAGACGTTCCTCAGTGATGGCAAAGTTTGAAATGAAACTATTTAAACAGTTTTGTCGAGGAAGTAAGACTTTTGGTTTCATTTTACACAAATAGACCAACTGAGCTCCAAACAATCATCATAATAACACAGAAAAACTTGTATAGACAGAAGGTTATATTCCTGCAATCTTGAAAATGGAAAATGTGAACTGAAGACTGCAAGCCAAGGTCAATTTTGACCACATACGACAGTAAGGTCAGATCTCTAGAGGGATCTGTAAAATTCACAGTAAACGGAGTTACCATTTAGAAGTTAGTTAAAACGTACCTGTATGTCTGGCTGTCCTCTTAGCAAGAAGTCGTTGCTGCCAAGTTGTTAGAAATGCAACATTAGTGTTCTGTGATCAACTCCTGGGTTGGTCTTCTACATTTTTTTTTGTATGTGAACTACAGAGTAATTAATTGAATTTGGTGGTGCTAAACCATCAAGGTTACCTATAACAGGGTGGTCTCAATCCACATGAGCTTGAAGAAGGGGATCAGACCTTCTAAAATCCATTAATCAAATCAAATTACTATGCAAGATTCACCATAGGAACATCACAGCAGTGTGAGCATCTTTAAACAATTATGTGGTGGTACACAGCAGCAAGGACATAGCAAACAGCAGCAGCAACAGTAGGTCAGAATATGTACTAAAACAGTGGCTTATACCTGCCTTTTTACTTTGAAAATCTTTGAATTCACCTGCACACAAAGAAGGCACTATATTTACTACCTGACTTCTGAACAACCTGAGACACAAGATGTAGTAAAATTAGGTTAAAGCCAAGCTTTGTTCTTCCTTAAGTGCAGTTTTAGGGGTGAAAATGACACAAGGAGACAAAGAATGAAGCTGAGCTTTCACAGCAGTAGTACAGGTGATGTTTGGAAAGAAATAGCAAAAACTACATGTGAGAATTAGAAGAGAGGATAAAGCAATACCCTACTCCCTCTGCAACCATTCACCCACCTCTTTTTCCTATTTTTCAACCAGTGCGGTGAGATCTGTGGCTGCAGAACCCCTACCTATAATATAATCATCCGTAAGCAAGCACTGTCTGGGCCGATGCCAGGACAGTAAAAGCAGCATTCACTTAGTATTTTTTAAGCACTTTGTATTGTACATAGCCCTCCAAGGAAGATTGATTTCCATAAAGCCCCATTTCCAACTCAAGGTACTGATGATGCTGTAAACCACAAGAGTTTCTCCACTTAAACCCTGCAGGAATTTCAGACGCACCACAAGAAGCCCACATATTAGCTGGAGCTCGAGGAATACAGACATACACTGCAAGGCATAGCATTAGGTCAGCCTCAGGACTGAAGTGCAATAAAACAAGACAACAGTGTCCAGCTTTAAAATAATTACACACACATGTATGCACACACATTTCACGCATTTCTTTCTACATTTCCTATAGAACTCTACCTATTATTTAGAATTCTTTATCCCTACCATTCTATGATTCTATGACTGCCTAGGTAAAAGCTTCCCTGACAGAATTATTTTAAAAGTTGGACTTATTTGACTTGTATCTGAATGTTTTGGGTTTTTTTCGTTTTGTTTGTTTGTTTGTTTTTTGGTGGAATATACAATTACTTTTTATGGTGCTCTACTGTCACTTAATTTCTCCATCTTGGATTTTATGGTTTTTGTGACTTGACTGCTATTATACTTGAACTACAGTAAGAAAACAGTCTTCCTGTGCTATATAGCACTTTCAAAGAAGTCAAAACTAATTGACAAACAAAGAAAGAAAGGGTGATGGGATATGTCCTATTCAAGATAAACTTCACAGAAAATATGAGTCACAAACCACTTCACATGCTTTAAAATCACTTAGTGTCAGTATCATGTTTTCATCAGGAGAATCAATCTCTTTTGGAGTCCCAGCACAATGCTTAAAGAGACAACATAGCTAAGTAACTTGTACTCTAATCTCTCCTTCCACTACACTCAATCAACATATATAAGCTGCTGTTTTAGTTTTGAAAATACACTTTTCAGAGGCTGTTATGAAGCCTCAGTGACACAGAGCTCACTCAGCAGAAGTATGCAAGTGTCCCCTGAACCTCAGGTGTAACTGCTTGTCAGGAATGCAGATGCTGGTGACATCTGCCTCACTGGGGACTGAGCGCTCCACTGATTCAATAAGGCTACACAAGTGCAACAGGCCTTGATGTCAGTTACATGGTTTTACATACCTACCATGTCAGTGGTTCTCAGCCTCCTGGGAATTTATTCAGATGTAAGTGTATTCAGCCCATAACAATGTCTTCCACCTGCCAGAGAGCTACATATATTCCCACCTTTTATGAATCTACAGTGCATGACTGCTAGTGTTTTACATGTTGGGAGGGGGATGAAAGACAGAGAGAAGGAGAGAAGACAGAAAGGGAGGAAAAAAGAGATGGGAGGAAATGAAGGTGAGCAAGATAGGAATCAAATGAATAGAAATTATAGAATGAAAGTGAAAGGGAGAGAAAGACAAGAAGAGGGACAGAACACTGTTTTAGAATTTCTCTTTCATCCTCATTTTATAAACTTCTTTAGGAATGAATCTACCTTCATACCTACAGCAATTGTCCCAAAACTGTTTGGAAACAGACAGAAGTATAGAATTAGGACTTTATCTTAACCACAATGCTTAACACATCCACTTTCTTTTCTCTTTATTTAAAAGAGCTCATATTCAAAATTTCATCTTGCATATTTGCAATTATTTTTATTTGACTTAGACAAGTAAACAAGCCAGTGCAACTTCTTGCTGATATAAAACAGCTCATGTGGGTTATGCTTACACAACTGAAGCGTCAATCAGTTAAATTCCAGATGCAGGTATAAAATACAGACAACAGTTAGGAAAAGGCATGAGTGCTGGAAACAGGAAGGTTAGATTTCTGTATATTTTGCACAATGAGACTAGGTGTCAATAGAGAAAAATGCTAACAAAATCAGTGCCTTCTTACACCCTATTATTCACTGATAAAATAATACAGAGAGTTTTTACTGTGTTGCAGTCTCTTCATTTTTCTGTGTGTTTCTTTAATTCTGATGATACTGTCAGCAATAATGACTATTGAAGTGTATTATGAACGGCCAGGGTTTTTGGACATTGCTATGTATCTCTGATGCAAGTTAAAATTAATTTGGAATAAACTTATCCAACAAAAATTCGCCACTCACACTCTGTCCAGATGTTTCAACATTATCAGACGTAGATACAATACAACCAAGTACATTGTTTCTGCTGTTATTACTCACAGAAGACAGATAAATAAAACTTAAGTCTTATTTTCAAGTAATAGTTGTAAAACATTGTCCTCACACAGCCAATCACATTACATCATGCAGTAATTAAGACACAATGCAAATTTTTGCAAACATTTTGCAAAAAAAATCTCACAAACTCACTTAGTCCTGCCAGTATCTATACAGAGAACTTGGCAGTAGTGTAGGAATCCAGACTGTTTAGCAATGCAATAGGAATGAAATCTCTTAGCATTGGCTCTCATGCATACATACAAAGACCTGATGTGGAAATACAGTGGCAATCGTAGATGTCGCCTTACATCCTTACCATTAGAAAAGTAACGTGCCAAATAACATTGTAGGTAAATATTTTAAACATTTTAAAAAGAGAAGGGGTGGAGAAATCTACTGTCAAAATAATGGAACATGACAAAATCTACCTTGGCTTTTGTAATTTTTATTGGCCACAAGTGTTTGCAGACAGAAAGGACATGCTGCTTCTCTTACTGTTCAATAGTGACTCCATGTAACATACGTAAAGGCAATGACAGCATGAGAACAACAAAGACACTATCCAAATATGCAGAGAAGTGCAGCTAGACCTCTCCCTTCTATCAACTGCAAATGGAAGGAATTTCATTAAGTCTGAAAGTGTCTCAAAGATAGACTTATGTTAAAAATCAAAAATGTTGGACACATGTTTCTGAAAAATATTTGAACTTTGAACTCACAAGAATACATGTTGTCTGGTGTAAAGATGGTGGTCATCAGTTACCTATCTATTTATTTATGTACACATAAGAAGCAAACTTGCTCCTTTCCTCTGCAGGCCAAGCTGAGATCCCTTTAGAAGTGTGATCCTTGATATCCATTATTTCACTGGTTCACACTCACAATTCCTAAGTATTACTTGCATTTTGTGCGTATGTAAATAGAAATCAAGAACACAGTTGCATATATATGCTTTTTGTTAATTCCTCCAACTCTTTCTACCTTAATGATTTTTTTTTATTTGCAGGCCCTAGGACAGATCTAATCCTTCGGATCAAAAGATTTGTGAAAAGGTTTGTTACATAAAGATGACATAAGCAATACTAGTTAGATATCTTACCCAGGCTTGGTAACTTTTTTGTGCCTTGATGGCTCATATTTGATAGGAAGAATAATAGGATGTGGTGGGAAGGAAATACTTTAGGTCTGATTGTTCTTCTTAAATATTCCAAAATTGCTTGATAAGTTGCAGAATTATGAAGTCTGTAGTTCCCTAAAAAATTTTGTAACTGATTGTTTTCTGAGGTATTTTATTGTAAAAATTTTTTTTCTTTAAAAAGTAAACACAGCAAAATCATCAAAATAAATTATTGTGGCCTAGCTGAAATGGAAAAAAAATCCTTCCCTAGCATTTGATTCTTTGTTTATTTATTAAATTAATAGTTTTCTTGTTCAGTGTGCTACTGTTTTCTGCTAACTATCTGAATATGTATTTCACTAATCATGGCTAAATGAATCTTTTCTGTGGATAAAGCAAGATAATGGCAATACCTAAACCTGACATTGGCATTATAGCATTCAGTCCCTTGTTGTAAACAGGAATAATTTCAAACCCTTTGTTTTTTAATTTTCTGGTAAATCGTTTGCGATGCAACAGAAATAAAACATCCTACAAAACCAGTAACTGAAACAAAAATTGGTATCAAACGGAATCAGTCATTTATGTGGTGAATGATATATAGACGTGTTAGGGGGACACCCAGGATATAGTTCTCAGTGCAGACATAAAATACTGTTTTATTTAGTACAGCATCTTTCAAATAAGCAGTATCCTAAAATGCTGCACAGACTTATATCCTAGTGTTACACAAATATTGTAAATAATAGCAGAGGGAGAAATTAAGAGGCAGAGGTAAAAGGAATGTTTTTAGCTGAGACTTGAAAAGAAACAGAGATGCCAACAAAGCATAGACTTTACCTAAGAGCACAAGCTAGAGAAAAAGAGGAAAAAAGAGGAAAAAGAGGTTGTATGAGACACCACCTGCCTACTGTGGTGGGAGATAGAAGTCAGTTGCTGATGAGCTGAGCCGGTAGAGTAAGGGCTAGGGAAACAGTGGTCAACTTCTGCCACTACACATAAAATCCTGCAGTCTCTGATGAAGTAGATGAGAAATATGTGTGAGCATCCAAGACCAGAATTTGGAGCTCTCTGATTCATACTGGTGTAAATTGTCAACAATTCTGTCATCTTCAAAGGAGTAAAAATAGTACTTTTTCCTGTATAACTGGACTTAAAATCTGACCCTTATGGATCAATCTGCCTGAAGAAAAGCCCATTTTGTTCCTCTTTTGGGGTGTTTTTGGGGGTTTGTATTATTTTATGAACAGTCTGCGTCAAATTCTGAAGGCAAAGTTAAATAGACAAAGGAACATTCATTGTAATGGTGGCAGTTTTTCTACGCTCGTATATTAATACAAAAGTAATGCTACACACTGAAATAGGTCGGCAGAAAAATCTTTTCATAAACATGACTGAGAAGGGCCCTGCCTTTAAGTTCAAATCCTGTAATATGTAATTTCTCAGGTGCAGTCAGTATAAGAATCACTCTGTCTCACAAAACTGTCATGGATTCTCACTAAAATTACCTAAATCAGGCAACAAGTAGAAATTTGAGTTCTTAAACAAAACAGAAGCTAATACAGGCTTAATTAAGAAGATACACAGAAGGCTTTCCTAGGTCTAAGGTTGGGGTGGTTTTTTTTGGTTTTTTGGGTTTTTTTTTTAATGATGTTTAATACCACACCCTCCTTAGCTCACAAACAGAAATGCTTTTGAAAGAAATTTCAAGTTATTTCAAGGCCCACAATATGTTGCTATGGTGCATGCTGCCGAAGAGAATAAGCTAATGGGCTCTCTCTTTAATGTGATTAGAGCTATTATTGACATAATGCCAGGAAGATGCAAAACCATTAGCATTACACTACAGCTCACTTCAGTCACTACTCAGATTTAGCATTTGATCCACAATTTTAATTTTGCTCTGCTCTATTCAGGGCTGCATTACACAAAATGCATAATTAAAAGCTGCTGTGATTCTCACTACTTCTCAAATTAAAAACATAGCAAACATTTGTAGTTCTAATCCACTAGAAATTAATAAATCAAATATTGTCTTTTATCCTCATTCCTCAGTGCAATTCAGGATGCATGTTGGGAATATTTTACCATGCAACAGAGAAAACTACACTAAGAGCCAATGCTCTAAAGCAAAAAACAGTCTCTAAAGCCTGTACTGTACTGCAATGAGATACTGGAGGACAGCAATGATAATGTTGCAATTCCTAAAGTTATACTGAGAGCTGTTTGTCAATGCCATCTCCCTATAAATGCTTTAAATTAATTTTATTTAATAGGTTTTTTGGTCACTTGAGAAGAATAACGCTATAGATGGTTTTGATTTTGCAAAATCATTTACCTTTTGGGTTTAGATTCTGCAAACAAAACACAGGAGTAGTAGTCATTCTAAGTAAATATACTAATTGATTCACATTGCAGATCAGCCCAAAAATCATAGCTCGTGACTTCTTCTTAACATACACACAGGCCTTCTTTCTAGGAGGCCTACCTTCTACAGTCTGTTTGTGCATCCCAGTCTCAATATCAAATTGTTTCATTATAAATGATGCAGGCCAAACTAACCAGTTAGGAAATTAGATGCATTCATACCATCTAATTGGAACTGTATGCTAAGTGAAACAGCATTCTTCCTCTTCTTTCTTCCTCCGACCATTCCACAAACAGTGTGTGTGTGCAGATTTTTGTAAGATGCCTTTAATTTTCACTGTAAAGTTAAATGTTGACAGTGAAATTGGCAGCAGAAAAAGTTTTTAAAATTTCGTTCCTTCTCTGAAAAAAAAAANCCAGCTTCATCCCATTACCCCTTGTCTTGTTGCTAGATACAACAGAAAAAAGGGATGCCCCAACCTCCTAACACCCATCGTTTAGATATTTGTAAATATTAATAAGATCTCCCCTCAGTCTCCTCTTCTCTAGACTAAACAGCCCCAGTTCCTGCAGCCTTTCCTCATATGAAAGATGTTCCAGTCTCTGATCATCTTAAAATGTATTAAAAAAAATCAGTAAAAATATGGTTCAGGCCTAACACTATATTTTAAATGTTTAGATAATAATTTACAGCATTGAGTCAATAGTTCACTTGCATGATACCGTAGAAAGAATTTGAACCCTAAAAGCTTTGGATTGAAATTACAGATTGCAAACATGCACACATATAAAAAGAGTACCAAAAGTACAAGTATATATTAGCATATCCATATTAGCATCTGCATTTTGTATGAACAATAAAAATATAACACACTTGCAATTAACTAGAAATCTAAAATAAAGGTTAAAATGATACATTTTAGCTAGTGTTCTGTGTTAAGAATTGCTTAATACTTTAGACTTCTCAATTACTTAAGCAATCCAATTGCTGATGGTACAACTGTCGTTCTAAAGACAGCTTAAAAACTATATACTAGATGACTGAACTATTTTGTAACAAAGCAAAATCTGAAGACTGAAGGTCTAAAATTTAACATCTCTTAAACATCTAAGTGATTTCCCTCAGCTTCAGCTTCTCTCCCACTTTTCAGTAATATGAGCCTGGGTAAACAGTGACCTAATGATACTATAACTAAGCAGTCTCTTGATCATCATGTGATATTATGGATCAGATGTATGGACCATTCTGCCTCACCTCTCACAAGTATTGCAGCTGTGGAACCCACTATTTTCCCAAAATAACTGCTTGGTTTAAAACTTGTTCTTTTCCATTATAGCTGAACACTCTCATGAACTGAAAGTCTCTTTACTGAATATTTCTCTCTAGCACAAAAATATACTTTGTGCTATTGTTCAAGCTTGATAGGATTCAATTTTAGGGCTGTTTGCTTGTTAAGCTGTTTGGTGGGTTTTTTTAAAAAGAGATCACAGTTTTTGCATGCCTTTATCATTCCTTCCAAATCTTCACCATGTCAAATCACAAACTTTTTTTTCCTTAATATATTACTCAAAATACCGCTGAATAAATATGTAAGTTTAACATTACAACAGGAAGAAGTCTGTTCATGAAAAATATGTAATGTATGTATAATTAATTCAAATAAGTATTAGGAATCTAAGACAACCAATCATTTAAGATACAGCTAATCAGTCTTGACATACAGTGAGACCTTCTTAACTCTAGGAAGAGTTCTTGAGACATGGCTATATGCTTTGCTAAAGATTTTACTAAACAACATGTCAAAAACATTCAGGGGCAAATCTGGTCCTAATGAAGACAGTGGAAAAAAGTGCATACCCATGGACTGGTTTTGGGCTAACACAGAAGAGCAAGTTTGAATCCAAGCCCTTCCCAAGCACATTTTTCTGCTTTAGGCATAAACACGTATAACCTTTTCTCCTGCATAAGTGAGATCATGTTTGTTTGTCCTAAGTTAACTACGGGAGAGTATATATGACAATTTTGCATGAGCTAAAGTAGAAAGAAAAGTAGATTGGCCTGAGCTGCAATCATTGGGCTTTTACCTGCTCTTACGTCACCAAACAAAAGGGTGACCCAACCCTTTTGTTTTCTTAGGGCTGTGCAAAAGTACTGGAAGTCTTCCCCCACTAATTCATATTTTATCTAAATGTTTTCATGTAAAAGGTCCCCATATACTAATTTGTTTTCACTATATTTAAAACATAGAATTTTCTGTGCTTTAATCAACAAAAATCCAATCTGATTAGATGTAAATCTTTTGTTATTCAAAAACCCTCAAATTTCTTCTAATTTTTACCTCATATTCATTCTGGAAAAATACCAGTATTTTAAAACTATCACGATTTATTTTTTCCAGATTTAAAAGGGACTGATATAGGTCTCGTACTGCAATTTTTATTGCAATATTCCCTATGAAGAGACTTCTGGGCTTCATAAATATAAAAAACTTCTGATGTTTGAAGTTCTTGTTGAAAATTCAAAAGGAAGTAATTTTCTATATAAGGACACATAGTGACATGTCCTCCTATGCTCCTTGTCCAAGCAGTACTGATATTTGTGTGCAAATAATCAAGTACAAGGATATATGCCAAATGTATTTACTCTTTCACTGATAACAATCTTTACTATCATTACAGTCCATTTCCTTACCAGTATTGAGTTAATGGGTTTGGATAAATCTTCTGCCAATTGTATCATACAAAACCAATTAGGAATTCTTAAAGGATCAAAAGCATCTTCTGTTCCCACTGAGTCTGTACCCATTGTATGGATGGAAATCTGGTTATTAAACATTTTAAAAATAAAGCAATGAAAAGTAAAGTAATGAAAGTAAAAATGAGTGTGATCTCTGGAATGAAATATTGCTGTCAACAAAGTAAATGAGAGAGATTTATTTCAAAAATGTGTTTGATCTCATATTCACAACACATCTAGTCTTCTTTCTAAACCTCTCAGTTAAACAGATTAGCTTAACTGGGACTGAGATCTCTGAATGAGTCCTGAGCATCCCTTGACACCATGACTGTGAGAAGTGGCCTGTGTTGAAAGAGCTGCAGTAGCTAAGCTGCGGGCATAACTGTGTCTACTGCTATAGAAAAAGGCAAGAAAAAGTCAGTCAGCCTATCCCTGACTGAGACAAAAATAATGTTGAAACATCTGGTGATTTCATACAAGCAAAAAATAACTATCATGTTGGCAAAGAGAGTGCCAGTGCAGACAAATAACAGATTAATTAACAAGAGGTAAGTGTAACTCAACAGTGTAATAACCTTCCTAGGCTGCAACCAGTATCTCTGACCTGCAGTGGATTAATTGCAGGTCTAATTGAATTCTAGATGTGTCTCATAAGATAATGTATAAATGTAACAGCAATACTGTAACTTATATACTTCTTCTTCCTCATTCCTCTATTTTTGCTTCTGTTGATGTATGTTTTTTTTCCTTCCACCAGAAACGTGGCAAATAATAAAATCAGCATACTCATTCGTAAAATAGAGGGTCACCATAGCACCTGACTGCTTTATGGAGTGCCTCCATCCAACCCCTTTAAGACCTATTTCCTTACAGAGACCTGTGGTTTAAGTTTAGTTTAAAACACTGAAATTCTGCAAGCCATGGGAACCCCTAAGTCTAAGGTGCATCTCACTTGTAGACATATAAATAGGAGTTACTGATTTATATCAGCACAAGAGAGAAACAAATCAGACTGGAAATATAAGGAAGACTAAAAGAAATACCCAAACTCAGAACACTCAGGCAGAAAGAGTCTAAATTGCTGTCTTTTTCCTGGATAGTCTATTACTTAATCTCTGATTTTATCCTTCAGTGAAGACAGAATGTGCTGCCTAAAAACATCTTTTAATGCAAATTATAAGATTAAAGGACTGCTAGATGTAATAAGTGTAGATCATCTCCTGTACAGGTGCTTTTTAGCTGAGGAAGCACAAGACCTAAATTAGCCACATGGATGCTGGTGGACTGTACCAGAGCACATTGTAAGGACTCAGTATGGTTTTGCACCACCAAAATCATTATATTATGTATTACAATAAACCTGCTTTTGCAATAAAAAAAGAAGTTTGTCATTTAGTGAAAGTGAGAAGAAATTCCATTCCTGGAATATCAGCTGCTACTGGCTGGCCAAAACAGGACCAAGCTGAAGGCACAGAGAAAGAAAGTTAGTTGCATTCCCCTATTGGGAAAATAAAAGCATGATACTACAGTATTTGGGTGAATGTGAGGAAGTGTGGGCACATATCAGCATGGCACACACAGCCACACTGAAAATTTGTTGATGACCTGCAGTATCTGCTGCTGCTGTGCCTCAGCTCTGAGGTATTCACTTTAAAAGATGTTGCCAGTCACACTGAATTATGACTGATGGATTATGGTTATTACAAACACACACAAAAAGATCCCCAGCTTTACAGATCCTCTTTGCAGGTGCACCCGAAGCTCTCTGTTGCAGCTGACAAAAAAAACCCTAGCTTCATAACAAGTCAATCAAGCACCAGAGTCAACAGGCAAAGATAGGAAAGTTCAGTACTAAATCAGTGGGTATTTGATAAAGGCTACATTATTTTATGCTTATAGCACATTGTTCAAACTACACAAAGTAGCAAGTCTGAACTCAGTTTTCTTCACTCTTCCAGACAGAACTGTCCTTCTGAGATAGTCTCCAATAAAATTTTATATAAAGTAATGATTATCGATTATTATACAATATGATAAAAATAGGGGAAAGTAAATCCATAATAGTCAATGAAGTTTGCAACAGCTGTTTACTCACATAATTAATTTCTTCTACTTAGTTAGAAGATCATATATGAATACTTTTGATTTATGAGTTATTCTTGTGCTGACTGTATTCACAGTTTGCTGTTAACATAGGCATGTCCAAATTCTGAGCTTAGGCCTCCAAATCTTACCATAATTTAAATTATAAATATAAAACTACAAATAGCTTAGAAAAAATTAGCTGTGCTGGACACTAACAAAAATGCTATGGAAAAAAAGCTTCAGAAACGTTTCTTAAAAGCAGAAACCCGAGTGAATTTAGTAATAAGGAAAAAGTGAATGTACTGCATTGGAATTAAAACATCAGTCAATTGTAAAAAAATTACAGTAATTCTGGTCTCATATGGGTTTTCAATAGGTTTGCAATGTATCTTATACAGGTCAAAGCAATCTGTTTGTCTACCTACAAATACTGACAAGGCCAGAAATAATGACCTGAAAAAGTGAAAATGTTTATTGTCATAATGCAATAAAATTATTGAAGACCACCAACAAATCATGGAGTATAATTCTTTCCTTTTATATAGGTGACTGATGATGATTCACTGTGTATATGTGCATCTGCATCTTTTGCAGGCTGTACATCTTGTGTCAGTGATCAGACCACTATGGTCTGTGATCAGACTGTAGGATTAGCTACTTTTGTTACAGTTGGGAGTTTTTTTGGGGGTTTTTTTGTTGTTGTTGTTGTTTTGGTTTGTTTTTTGTTTTTTTTTTTTAAAGAAGAAACAGATAAAAACATACTGACAAGAACAAAGTAAAATATTTACTGCTGGCCGTAAGCCTTCAAGTTAAGGCTAATGTGCTTTCCAATATGGGAACATTACCAAGGGGTCAGCATTACAGCATTAAAATTTTAGAAACCAGAACTCTCAGGAGCAGTCCATGGTCTTACAAGGAAAAGAACACAAATAGAGTGATGGAGCCACTGAACCACAAACAGTAGTTTTTAAGTGAAAAGTCATGCAAAGGTACAAGGGCCTCAGGTCTCTGGTGTAACAGGTACATCTAAGTCTGCCTATCAGCTCACTCAAGTGCTATTAAAGGCCGACCAATCCATCTGAGTGGGCCCATTTGCTCCTTGCAGGTACAAATGGCTATTTGCTGTACATATGCGATTACACAGTCACTTCCTTTGCCCTATGCTAACAGCATGTAAAACAAAAAAGTGCCATTTTATGTACACAAAGGCACTTATCTGGGGCCCTTGGGCTCTGAATACAAAGCACTCTGACTAGATTGATGGTACTGCGGTGGGGACAAACAGGAAATGGACAACTGTGTATTTCCCAGGTTAATAGCATAATGATTCTTCATTACTAAAAAAACTTGTGCATTTCACCACCTTTTGCTACTGATTCTCCCACAGTAGAAAGACATGCTATAACAGAAAACAGACAGCTTCTATTCAGGCAATGGATACTGAGAAAGTCAAAAGTGTTGAGAAAAGATTCTGGATTTCTCTCCTGACTGCTGTTACCTTATTTCTCTGCAGTTTCTAGTATTGCTGACTTAAGTCTACCAATGCTAAACTTTTTTTTTTTTTTTTTTTTTTTTTAGCTTAGCTTATGGTATAATACATGAAATATTCCTAGCACATGCTGGATTCCATACAGTTTCCAGTTCCTTAAAAAATACACTTAACCATAATTAACAAAAGCTTAAGTGACATATACACTGGAAGGAGTATTTCATCCATGAACCTTCAGAGACTTGTGTCTGAATCGCATGCACCATAGCAGGTGTAGTGCATTTTACTGCTTGTATCAGCTAAGATCCCTGGTGAAAACTGCAGGAAAGCAATTCATTAACCCCACCCTCCTCCTCCCCCCCAAAAAACCCCAAATCCCAAAACTCCTCACACATAATGCCTACCCTTTTCTCCCTGCTTCTCTCCTGCAAACATATAGTAGTTTTCTCTTCATAAAATTAATCTACGCAGAAGAGCATGAATCCTGTTAAGAGTGTCACCCCACATAAAAAAAGCATGACTTGTACTAAGATTTAGGCTATACTATATAGTCCTCATTATACACATAGAATTTTTTTCTCATTCACCGTCAAAATGCATTTGTTACTGAAATGAAATATCACTGTGAAAGGTAGTCTTAGAAATATCTGTTAATCTGTGCCATAAACACCAACACCATCCCCCTACCAGGCAGTATTAATAAGACTAGCAATGTAAGCTCGTAATTTGTGCTTTTTATTGTTCCTTGGTGACTCACACTCCAAACACTCAGGTATTTCTCAGCATTTTGAAATTTGGCTTTGTGTTAAATTTTGAACAATATCTGCCATTTTACACCTCAGAGCTCAGAGAAGGCAGCACAGTAGTTGGTGTACAGATGTGACAGAATGTTTTTATTCCAGAAAAAAGCTCCCTGTTTTTGACACACTGGAAAATGTACAGCCAGAGAATGCTTGAGGCGAAGATGCCACACCAGCCTTACATCTGTCTGCTTTCATTTGTCTACAACTGTGCTTATAGATAAAACAAGCCTTCCAGATGTCATCACAAGCAGTGTTCATATGCTGACTTCACTGAGATGCTATTGTTTCCTGCCAGCATAACAGAGTTGTAAAACTAAAATATTTAAACTCTGTGCTACTCAACAGAACTTTGAGTGTCACACAGGATCTTATTTCAGGATTAATTAATGTACACCCCAATAAAATAATCATGTGTTACAAAACAGAGCTAGCTGGCATACACAGGATGCTGCTCTCTTTTTTTTTTTTTCTTTTTTTTTTTTTTAAGACCTGTTTGCAATCCAGGAAATACAGTGGAGCTAAAGAAGTTGCCCATGAGAGAACAGAACATCTACTGCGGACATGTTTCAAGAGAATGGGTCACTATAACTATATAGAGTGTAACAGCATTTTGTATATTGCATATATTTTAAATTGTCCTGATTTTCTGGAAGAAAGAATGTTAACTGAAAACGAGTTGATATATTTTATCTTGGTCTACAGTGGTTGCCATTAAATCTTTACCATAGCCGGTGGCAAATAATTAACTTTATTCCAGAATTCATGGGTTATCCTGTATCATGTCTTGTTAACAATGCAATAACATTAATTACTTGCAATCACAAAACTGCAAAAGCATTCTGCTAAAGATCAACTACATTCAGTTAAGTTAAAACAGCATTAATTAAAACATTGGGATTTTAAATTCCTCTGTCTGTTCGTAATATCCTCTATCTGTTTGTGTTAAAAAACTGACATTTTTTCTCCCGTGGTATTTCTGATCTCTGGTACATAGTCTTTAAACTACTGTTTCTGAACAAACACTGAAAATATCAGTTTCATTTTTGGACATTTCTTGCTACCAATGAAATTATAACCTAGGAACTTTAAAATGTTTCATTGATGACTTTGTGAAAATAATTCTAATGGATCATCATATACAGTTTTTCAATCATGCTATACTGAAAAAATTCAGTTAGCTCTGTGATGATGTTTTGAGTGGTTAACTGCTAGACAAGTACAGTAGGTTTGTAGACAACCACATAAAGTTTGTAAGCTCTCCAGAACAAATTGCTTTGGAAGACATTTCATTTCTAAAGAGTAACAGCGCACAGACTATACAAACTCCGAGACCCAGCTAAATGTTGGTAAAGAAAATTCCTACTTTTTCATAAAGTCTACTTAACTTTTACAAGGTTTGTGGTATAAAATGTAATTAGCTCATAATAGCCAATGCACAGGTTGTATAGAATGAGAATGGTACAGAAATACGAATTGTAAAGCTTGCTTGACTTTAAATCTTGAAGAAGCTTTCTTAAAATTCTGCCACCTCAGCTTGCTCAAATTATTTTATCAGATTGGACAAGACTGCATCTGCAACTTGGTAAAATACACAGAGGATATTTTCAGCTGTCTTAACATTTATCAGACAAATAACTTTTACTCTAGGAATTTATATTTCAATGCAACTTAAGAAACCTGTCTGCTTTAAGGTTCACATACTGTAATGTGAAATCAAGGAATAAGCATGTTAAATTAATAAAGCTACCAGGGTTTAAAATGCTGAGGAAAATAACAGGGTTTTACTTACCTAGGAGAATTGTATTGTACATTCTCATTTGATCTACTGAACAGTAAACACATCCACATGGCTTATCATGCATTGCAAATGGCATTATATTTCATTTCATTTTTAAAGTTATTTTAAAGAAAATCAAACTGTAAACACTAATTTGGTCAAGTAGTAGAAAGCAACCGAGAACTGACAAGTTTTAATCAACAAAAATACAATGAAAAATACAGATAAAATCAAATTCATTACCAAAAAAAAGGGGTGAAAGTCCATTTATTTTCATTGGTACTGTTAAAAGATTGCAGTCATAATGCTAAAAGGATACAGAAGTCAAGACTTCCATATGAATCCAAATACAAGCACTGAAGGATGAAGATGTTAAGACTTCCTGTTAGGACCCAGAGCTCTATGTGCATTGCAGAACTTTGCACTCATCCACTAACAGTGACAAACATCTTGCTACTAGTTAATTGTGTATTTAAAAAAAAACCCCAGAGCGTGTAGCCCTCATTCTATCAGGAACCATAGAGCTGGTTCAGTTTATTGTCTAGAATACCTTATGACTATTTCAACTTAACTGCTGCACAAAATTTATACCATGGTTCACAGAGCAATCCATCAAATGCCTTTCAGGAATTTCAATAATTTCTGACTCCAAAGTTTCCTAAATTGGTAATTATAATTTTATAGAAAGAAAACATACATGTTCTTGTCTGTATACACATATATATGCACAAAGCACATTCACAGAAGTTGGATGAAAAGACTATTTATACATATCCTGTGAATGCCTGTCTCATAAGAGACAGGTCTTGCTTGAAGATACCGTACAATGCTTCCTCTACACTTCAGAGTAAAATTTTTATACTTATCAAGCCACATATATCACTTGTTGAAAACCTGCACGTTTTGTTTGATTACCATCTGATTCAATAGATCAGAACACTGGTCTCAAGTCCTCTCTCTCAACTTTTCTTCCAACAAGGAGCTCTGCATTATGATCTTAAGCAGCAGTAAATACACATATCTGACTATGGAGAGTACTAACAAAAGAACTTGAGGAGATTCCAGAGAGATACACCTACTTTACGCTATGTAACACTTGCTAGCTGTTTTCTACACCCAACAATTTTGAAATTTTACTTTTAGGAAGTAATACTGACCTCCAGAGCTACAAAGGAGTAAATCAGGAATTCAGTACTTAGCCTTCTTTAAAACAGCATTTTAATGTCATTCGTCAAAAATGCAAAGTGTTATCCTCAACAAGCCTTGCTGTTGAAGTGAACAGCATTGAGTCCAGAGAACTTACTCTGCTCCCTTTGGCAAGGACAAAGCAATAGACAGTTGATTTGTGTATCATCACAAGGAAAACAACAAGAATCACGGGGAGTTGTTACCTTTGTCCTCAATAGTTGCTACTAAAAACAGGAGGCAAATAACTAAGGTACATGTCTATCAAAAATGAAAATGCCTGTCTCAAGATTATCATAAAAACTTTTGTATTTTTAGGCTAAGTTGGCCTCTTTCAAGAGAAAGGAAGGGAAAAAGAGGCAGAACTCAACTGAGAACTGTGATAAGAAATTAATATTCTTCATACTGACCCACAGAGTAGAAATGCTTAAGCTTGTAACTTGTGTTACTTCTACCACATGTGCTTTTTGTCATTGGCTCTTATCTATGCAAGTCAGTATCTTCAGGTTATCACTCCTAATTAACAACAGATTCCACTCACTTTCCCCTATTATTTCATTAGGAACAATTTTGTTGCTGAAACAACCTTGCAGATGGGAGCCCTGATGCAATACCTCTCCTTACCCACATCTCCTAGTGCTCCCTTTGGTCTGAGAAACTGAATATGTTGTTCTTGTAAAACTTCTGACCTAAAAGGACAAGAATCCTTAAACTTACAATACTAGGTTAATTTGGTCAGTGTCCTAATGCATTGACACATTGTCTTGACTTACAGTTTTTAATGCTTTATCTTATGGCTTCTAATAAATTTTTTCATATACTTGATAACCTGTTCTCTTCTGTGAACATGACCCTGTAAAAACAGAAAGGTGTATTCTGTGATTATAGTGCAGTAATTTTTAGAAGGCAAGGTCCATGCTGGAGCCGCAGTGTTGTTTCCCTGCACCTTGCCTGAAACATTCATATCTTTTCTGGAGCTGATTTTACTTAAGCCCTTTGAAAATAAATCATTCCCAGAAGCACTCAAGATTTCCCTGAAGACTTTCTAAGGCTTCCTGCTTCATAGGTTTCCACTCCTTTGCTGTAAGGCTAATGCGTTTTAGGGATATTTCTTCTGATGCAAAGATAACTTAGGAGTAAAAATAAACTACCAGCATTTACAATGCTGTTCGAAGGCAAAGAATGCCAAGTGCTAAACTTAAATTACCAGAGTTGGTAGTTGTTCCTTAATAACCTTCTCTCTAGACAGTTTTTGCTGTGTTAGAGGAAAAGACATTTAGTAGGAGGGTAATGATGAACAATCAATCATTTAAAAAAACCTAACAAAATCCTGAAATCTGCAATAGCCTTACATGAAGAAAAACAAAATAATTTTTATGGGAGAAGATAACAGTACTCCACACTCAGTTTGATGCATGAAACAAGAAGCAAATCATTGCCATTATTACTCAAGTAAGCTGTATGCTCAATACTCATAAGCATCCTGTTTACTCTTCTGTGAATGCTGTAAACTACATACAACTTGTTCTCAGATATGCCTGTCTCCATAAAGATTTCACTAGTGTCTTCATAAATTAAAAAAAAATTAAAAAATTGTAATTTCCATAAACAAAACCATTTTTGCATGGAATATTTGACCTACAAGATCAGCAACTTGCTGATTAAAGAACAGACAACTATTTTTTATACATTCCATTATGTAAAATAATAATTTGTTTTAAAATTTCGCTCTGCAGATAGAGATTCATGTTGCTGAAGTGCTAGTACTTCACACTGCACGTGGAACAGCAAACAGAATTTTGCTTTAGATTTGTATTGGAACACAATTTCATAAAAAAAAAAAATTAACAATCCAGAAGTTCTCATATATGTTTTATAAAAATGTATGAGAGACCTAAAAACCATAGAGAGTCATAACTTTGAGTTGGTTCATTTGTTTCTGGTTTATTACAGCACTACATGGTGGGTATCAGAGTCTTCACGGAAAGTAGCATATTAAATCTTTATTCTAATCTGTTTTAGCAGAACTACATTATAGTTTAATACTATTTTGTCTGACTGATAAAACATTATTCAAATAACACCAAAGGGAGCACTGAACCCAAACAGAGACCTACACTGAAAAAAGACACCACAAGTATTACTTCAAGCTATCTTTAAAAATAATACTTCTTCTTTCTTGACAGGTAGGCTACTACAATCAATTTATTTTTCACTCTTCAGATGAAGACCAACTTCTTGCTTTGTCTGAAGGCCACCAAACACATATAAAATGCATTGCATATATATTGTTGCCTTTTATTTTTGAGAGACCAGGTTTTTATCTGGAGCCCTGTAACGAGGACATCAACAGCTTCCCCCAAAGTCTTCTGCAGCTGCTTGAGTTTGTATCAGAGAATCAGGGGTACTTCTACAAGGAAAGGAAATTGAGTGAATTATAGTCTCATTCTACAGCCTTTATAAAGCAAAAATTACTTTCAGTTCTCTGTAAGCCCTCCTATAGCACAATACAAGCCTTCTATCTGTGCGAAGGCAGAGTGGGTGAAGCTCCAACACTGCTCAGGTCCTATTTTGTTTTCATTGAGATCTGTCTAACAATTGCTTATACACTTCTGCTCTCTCAGTAACTGGAAAATCAAGAATTTTACATATTGAAGAACATGTCTTTTCCAACCGACTTAAAGAAAATGGAAACTATTGCACCACATACACACCACATACATGGTCCTGTAAGCCAAAATGATGAAACTAAGAACATATGTGTATGTGCTTTCCATTGTCCTGGTCCTCCAGCAACTTGACATCTTTTCTTAAGCTCTTCTGGCAATTGTGGAGACAAAAGAAGCTTTAAAGGAGAGGGAAACAGGGGCTTGGGCTAAACTAACTTTAAACAGAATGTACACCTCTTTCTAAAACACGTTGAGAAAGTCATAGCATCTGCTGAGAATTATTTTCCCTTTCTCACACATCAAAATAAATAGCTGACGTTGTGCAGAATTATTTTCTTTTGTCATCTTTTTCTCCTTATTCATTTGTATTTCCTGATTGATGCACAAGGTCCACTCAGCTGTTTGAGATAACATTTTACAGGCTAAAGACTTTACTCACAAATCTTATTACTTTTAATCCTCATTTGGTCTGTTGTCCAGTATTCTCAGTATAGCTCAGCTACAACCTATTTCCTTCATCTAACCACATGTTTTTGTTTATAGACCTACCTATAGATCTGCCCTTTTTGCATGAAATAAAAAAAATCAGCCAACAACTGTTCCCTCATGTATTTTAAGCATGTTCTGCAAGTTCAAAGAGCTTTGTTCTGGCCTAGGTTTAAAAAAAAAAAAACACACAACAACAACACAACAAAACCCCACACAATAATTCTCTTCTCAGAAGTCAGAATTATTGATCAAAAGCAGGTATACAAAAGAAACACAAGATTCATATTTGCTTATTTGCTGAAATATGCCCATCTTAAGAGTTGTGAAGATCATAGGATTAAAAGGCACTTCTCAGTCGTCCCAGATTTGAAATAACAGCTTTGTCTCACACTGTTGTTAGAAGAGTTAACATTACCATGTACGTTCACTCCTTCAGAATTTTCCAGCAGAAATACAGTAGACTTTTGCTCAAGGCAAGTGAAAAGGAAATTGGACAGACGCTAGTTAGCTATTACTACCAGCAACAACCTTGAGAATATTTTCAAGTTTTTTAAATAATCCAAAGTAACCTGTTGTAGACCTGAGCATGACAACTTTCCTCCTTTGGATGGGTCTTTTTGTATTTGTCCTTTTAATTCCTACAATAGCTCCAAAGTCAGGAAGTAAAGTTAATTAATTAAACCTTTTCCAATATTTTTTTTTCAGAAATACATGGATAATTAAAAAAAAAAGTCACCAATAATATGCCAGTCTAACTAGTCCAAGACTTGTGGGAGCACAAAATTAGATGGGAAAAATGATTAAAAATTAAAAATTAGATGGACAAATTTATGGTTTAGAGTCTTCTCCCCATTTCCCAGAAGAAAACAAAACAAAACAAAACAAAACAAAACAAAACCACAAATCATTGAAGAAAGCGTTTAGAAATCCCCACTAGTCTCCAGTTACATTGCCTAGGGAAAATCTGGGGCTCTGGAAGGAATTTAGTAGGATTAAACGAAAAAAAAATCATCTTCAACCAAAAGAGCCTTATAGTAATCAGGCTATTACTTAACTGGAGACACCTAACTTAGGTGATCTCCATTGCTTTTCCCCAGTTTAAGTATTCAAAGCTTCAAATGTAGGCATCTGCATTACATATCTAAAGTAAGCAAAGTGAATATCCTGTGAATCTCCATCACTGCTATTGAAATTCAATGGAACTTGGTTGCTTAATTCCTTTAAAATCCTTCAAAGATCCAATTTTAAGTTTTTTATTCAGCCAGACACCTGTGATAATTCTCCAGATTTTATGGCAACACTGTGAGGTACATTCTAGCATTCTTTCCAGAAGACAGACAATTCTTGATAGCTGTTTCTAAATTAAAGCACGACTTGGGAATTTGGGGAGCAGAAGGCCTTGCATATAGTATTGGTATTCAGAGAAGTTGTTCACATGATCACTAACAAGGCAGGAAATTTCTTTAATGTTTTTGAATGCAGTACATTTCAGGCTTTAACTACAAAATCTAAAAGAAAAAAAATAACCCATCACAATTATATTGCTATTTTGTATCAATCAAGAGGACAGAACATGAAGAGGTCATTAAAGCATCAACATAGTTGGGTAGGAAAAGGTGGCAGAAACATCACCCTGAGAATATGTGAATTTCTAAAATTGTTTACATTTTTCCATAGTTCCATACTTCCAAGTTTCTTGAAAGAAGCTGTCATTTGCAAATAGAAAAAGGCACCTTCACCAGTGAAAGCTACATTTTTTCTCAAAAGATGAAAACTATTTGTGTGAAATTACCCAATTGCCCATATACCCACTTACCCTCTGTGGGCTGAATGCTGTAAATGAAAAACAACAGGTTGTTTGCAGGTGTTCTACAAGGTAAAGATGATACTTTAACGGTGAATATCTAACTTCTGCCAACTTTACCATTTTATCACCTGTCCATAGATAACCACAGTATCTCCCTAATTACTTTGTAAGACAGTTACTTTCCTGTTAAAACAATCATCACACATTCATAAGGAACAGAGCATATTTGCTAGAAAGGCCTCTGCAAAGACAGGTAATGGAAATGTAAATCTTGCATGATGACTGAAAGGCTGCTGTCTCCAACTGAAAAAGGTTATGGTGCTGAAGCTGAGACAGAGGCTCAAAGATTGAGACATTATGAGCTCATAAGGATACACTGTAGTTTCCTCATCTGGCATCCTGCATAAACTATTTCTCATGGTTCACCCCAAAGAAGAACTTTCTTAATCTCAAAGTAAATTGCACACATTATTACAAAATGGCAGCAACAAAATAAGAATTAGTAGGAAAATAAGGTTGTTTTGGATGGATGTAGGATGTCTTTTTAACTTCATGCTGTCACACAATCAAAAAAGAAAAAAAGCAAAATCTAGTCAGCAGACTATTTAATGAAATACACATTCATACCAACATACCCTTTCCCAGAGAACTTTAAACCACTGTGCTACACACTAGCAATGACACTAAAACGAGCATTCACCTTCTTAATATTTGCATGATTTTCCTGAGCCATATTTGTATGAGAATCTTTCCACAACACATCTCTTCAGTAGTAAATTATATATGCACAAGCTTATAACATTTCTACAGACCACATACTATATATAATTTCTAAAACATGTATCTTTACATCATTTATATTATCATCAGTATTTGTAACTGGTGATTTATCACTGCATTTTGCCATTGCTGTGGCACATCTACACATATACCAACACAACATTGCTTTTACAAACATTTCAAATGCCATTATTAACCAATTAAACTGTTCAATCTATGTGCGATGAATACGGTATATACTTTTTAATAAGTCAATAGGCCTATGAAAAACATTTAGAGAGTTGAGCTATCTAGAAAGGGACATTCCAGAAGTTTAATTTATGAAGTAAAGAGTAATTTTTCCAATAGTCCATGAACTGAAAATCCCTTTTTGTTTATCTGTATACTTCTCTCATTAAAAGTATGTATGCAAAGCAGTAAGCAAGCCTGACCACATTTCTGATTAAGATTTTTTTTTCCAATTATATGTGTTCAGAAAAGGAATCTTTGGAAAACAAAACTCCTCATAGTTTGAGGAATAAAATCTCTAACACAATAATTGGAAAAAAAAATCTCAACTTTCTGACCAAAGCTAGGAAGAATGGAAGGGAAATTTACAGTCTTTTTTCTATTTGAATCACATTTCACAGAAAAAAACTCACTACTGAATTTCAGGTCAAGATAATTGCTGGATATGTGGAAACCAACAGAGGTAAAGATTTTCATGTCTCTAACTTACATCTTGAAAAGGCATCTCTGGAGATGTCATGCCCACCTAAAGTTCCATAACCATAAAACCATAAAAGTTCCATAAAACCGTAAACACTCTGGTTAATCTTAGACGTGTAAACTCAGTAAGCAACACTGGAATTAACTGCTACTGTAACATACATCAATATATTTTTAAGACTTAAAGGGATTTAACTAACTAGGTTTAGTTTTTCTGAATATTTGCTGATTTCTAAATAGAAAAGGAGACACTGAAACCCTATAAAGGGAAAGTTTACAGTCTGTTATCGATTAATCTGAAATAAAATCTTCCTAGAAATCTCATACGAAGTACACTACACAGAATCTCACTCAAATAGTGGCTAATTCATCAAATAAAACCTCAATTTTGTATCTGTAAAAAAAACCCATGTTTTATGAGGTTAACTTTTTATGCATACAGTATTCGTGATGCTTCACATTTGATAACTGACACTGAAGTTTTTTTAAGAACAAAAAGATTTTGCAGATATAAAAGTCTAGATCATTCCCTTGTCATTCTTATCATGTGTGAAATATGTTGATACTAAAATCAAAACGTCCTGTTGTCAGTTTTGTTACTGAAAAACAGGCAACTTTATGCAACATGTGACAGTAATTTCCCAGCAAGTTTGACAGTGCTTGGGCCCTGCAGTTGAAATTTTTTTTCTCTAATCTTTGTTTATAGTAGAAGTAAATAATCCAAACAAAGAACATTCCACTATGCAGGGCTGATGGCTTTGCGATAAGGCAGAGCCTGGCACCAATGACAGAACCAGCAGCCTATTGAGGTAAAAACCAGTACTCTGATAAGTAAAACTATCTTCTGATTTATGGGTCTTAAATTGGCTTTTTAACCCTTGGATAATGAAAGTCTGCACCATACAAAGACCTGGGAAGAGAGGCATGTAAAAGAAAACAGAAAAACATCCTAAGAAACATCTAAAGAAAAGATGTGGTGGCTAAGATGTTCCATGTATTCTCAGGAGATCAGCTTGAAGCTGAATTTATATATACTACATTTTAAAACTCCTAACTGTTACAAATTTTTGTATTAGACATACAACTTCTAAAAGAACATTTGAAAACCTAAACCATTTATTATCAATCCTGTCTTTGTTTACACAAGAAGAAATGGGCTTGAAAATGATGAATATTTATCTTGCAAAACTTAGAGATGATGTCAAATACAACATGATACACGGCCTTTGGTGTCTGTCGTTATCTTCAGTTTACAAGCCCTGAGAGACTCTGGTCCTCAGGCAGACTGGAAAGACTTTCATTTCTTCCATACAGTGCATGCAATAGTTAATTCAATAGTTAATATTTAATAGCAAATGGCCCTGAGAACTGCTGCAACTCTTTTCCAAAGAGCCCCTAAATGCAGAAGACAGTTATGTATTTGCATACATGAATACTCACTTAATAAACAATGTTATTTGATTTTCAGCTCTTCCCTCAGCATTCAATATATGTAGTACACATTTGCTCACAGAATTCAAGTGACTTTTTGACCAATGTATTATAAAATACACTTTTCACAATCCTGTCCCTGTCATAGTCCCTGAAATCAGCCCTTGCCAATTCTTTTGCCAGTCAAACCAACCTCATTTTTGGGTGGCAAAGAGACACTTGTACTTTGAAAGAAGTAAGCAGTGGCTTATATATTTTTTAATTGGGATTTATGGACTATGTTTGAACGGAAAAAAATGACATGAAAGAACACTAAATAAACAGTGTAATAGCATCAAAGTTATGGTCCAGAAATGGAACTATGAATTTTCATGCCATCAAACCTCAGCAAAACAAAAAGCTACAGAACGTAGGCATTTGAATTACGGTTCCCAAATGCAAATATGTTTATATACAGACTAAGCATAATCTCAAATCTACCTTTAGGTGTGTAAACATTTCAAGGCATCTCAGCAAACTCTGTGTTATTCAATCTTTGCAAATTAATCATCTTTCCAATGAGATCAGACATCCGAGACAAAAATTATCCCCAAACCCATAATTTCTACAAAAGCTATTGCATAGTTCAGCATCACACTACATATACATCTAAGAGTTTTTTCTGTAATGCCTGTGGCACACTAGAAACTGTCTTGGGCACGAACAGAGAATGGGTATCTCTTTCTACAGGCTTCATAGGATAGTCAAGAATGTAACAGGCTCTACTGCAGTTATCTTTGCTTCTCAAATACAACTTCACAGGAGAGGAGGTGAAAAAAAATCTTGATATATGTTTCACCATTTTCCACAAGCTTGTGGTGGGCTGTCAAGTCTTCAGAGCGGGAATGGGATGATAGTGTGCTGAACTCAGAGGCACTATATTTTTCAATGTTGTCTATAGTTTTTTAATAAGTTCAGGAGTTTTTTATTAATAGAATTTTAAATACAAATATTTCATATTTTAGAACACTATTTTAATGATCATTTATATTTAAACTACTAAAAACTCCTTACCAATATTTTGACTAAATAAAATGACTTGATTTGGATAATGTCCAAATTTTACATTACAAAACTTAGTCACCTGGAAATGCCACCTCTTTAAAGACTGTTTTTGCCAGCTGTCTAGAGTATCAACATATGTAAGTTCTTCATTGTAATATAAAATATAAACCCTATCTATAAATCTTTTTTTTTGGATAGGGAAGATTTTTTTCAGTTATAACAGTTTTGTTGAAAGAATCAGAATCAAATAAATTCTTTGTAAAATTATGTGTTCTCTTCAACTTATGTAACTTTGATTAGATATTAAGATCAGCAGTCAGCAAGACAAAATTAGGCATCATGGCTTATCAGTTTTTCATAATCCGATATAATCTTTAGTAAGGCAGTTTAGGGAAAGCCTGTCAATTCCTTTAAGTCCATGTACCTAGATGTTATAGGAAGGTTTTACTAAATAATTTGCTTTTACATCACCGTAGGACAGTTCTTTCACTAGCACACAATGATTAAGATGTCTGATGTCAAACTTAAAAGACTGCAAGAGAAGCTTATCTATCACTATCAAGTTACCTTCCTTGTATTTATCATTCCAACTATTAAGTACAGAACCTACTCCCAAAGCCTAAGATACCAAGTTCTAATATAAGAATACTAAGATACTAAGCTCTGATGTACAAAAAAAAATCTAATCTAGAATTTATTGACCAAGACAATATGTTGCTCAAAAAAAAAGTGGAAAATATTTTTAATAGAGAAAACCTCCATTAGAGAAAACTCTCCAAGCTCTGATACTTCAAAACTACTATATTCAATTACTAGTAAACCTTCAAAAAACCAAAAATGCTGTTAGAGAGGTGAAGACCACATATAATTTCAGGTGCACCAGTTTAATTTTAGTGATAGTACAAGTAAAGAAAAATATTTCAGCATCTGGTAAATTTGCTATGATTTTGAATAATGATTTTAATAACATCTCATTTTGCTCTCAGATACCAAAATAAAGGCATTAAAGTATATTAGCATAGATTTCCACTTTTACTGTTTACCTCTACACTGAGAATGAAACTTCCTTCTGCCTTTTTTAAAAAATAAAATATTAATGGAGACCTAAAATTAACTACCACCTGGCAATTTCTTATAGTGATTTTAATAAAATAATTTAGCAATAACAGTGAAAATATATTTAAAAAAAAATGTCTAAAGAGTGAAAATTGAAAAAAACAGTGGTAGCCACCTGATATAAAATGAATAAAAGGACTGTTTGTGTCCAGTACTTTGGAAAAAATTGTTCAGGAACAGTTCATCTATGTGAAAATCTGAGTCACATAAGGCTGCCAAGGTCAGTGAGACCTCTGGTGATCAACTCAGTAAGTACCAGCCACACATGTCAGACTAACTTGGAATAAAACTAAGGTGTAGACACTACAAATCCTATTATTTATACACAGTTAGGAACACCCAACTTGTTTTGTTACAATACCTCTTCCACACTGCATTCTTATCACTCTCTTAAACCATCCAACTCCCACACTGAATTGTTCTCAGAAACTACCAAGACATCGTGAAATAAAAAAACCCTACCTCTAAACCTCAGCTTATACAGAGTAACAGTTATGATTTTGGAAGTGAACGCATTAAAGATCTTGAAAACTTTCACTTCCATACATCTCTTTCATTTTGCCTGCCTTTAGCCTGTTTGTGTTGAGCTTCTTGCCCATGCCAAGAGTCAGTTTCAGGCTGATAGGATCATAGAATGGTTTGAGTTGAAAAGGATCTTAAAGATGATCTAGTTCCAACCCCCCTGCCATGCCTGGGACACGTTTCACTAAATTTAACAGTAGCCAAAGCAGTAGTAAAAGATTTGGTATCAATAGTTAATTTACTTTTGACTATTGTCTGAAGATCTTACATGAACTTTGCCAGCGTGTTTCTTGTGGCACCTGGGGAAATCATCTTGAGTATCATCAAGCCAGCACATAAGCCTATTTGCATATGTTTTGCAGCGACATGTTAGAGCTCTGGAGCTACATTCCCTAAAGCTTCAATATGAATTGAAGGTGCACCAATGTAATATGGCTGCGACTGAAGAAGCAGTTCTCTGCAAATCCTCTTTCTAATAAGCAAGGAGAAGGAATTCTAGGCTGCATGAGTGATAAGAGATTCCTGGCAATCGCATCTCTGTCAGATTGACATCTTTGTCAGGGAGGAGAAGATGCCTGAGACAGGACAGGCAGAAAGCTCCTACGGAACAAAACTGCATTGTGGATCTGAAGAGTCCTGCTATATCACGATGACAGGAATTTTGTGTGGCTTCCTATAGAAATTGCAGTATCTCTGTTAATGGGATGTTAATCCTGTACAAGCAAGCACTCAGTCATGGCACTTTCCGCCTTTTAAGGCTTTTGGTGGAACCTGAAGTTGTTCTTGCTGTAGCTACTCCTTTATGTGTGATTCAAGTAAATAGTTCCTTTATGATTGAGCACTTTCTGGGATCAAGGTGAAGTATTTAAACTGGCATTAGTCTCTCCTAGTACTTACAGCAAAAAAAACCCTGTTTGGCCAGGCTCAAGTCAATACAGAAAACATGCATATCTAGATCAGGACTCAAATTATCATCTGCTGAAGGATAAGAGAAATCTCATCACAGAAGGACTAATTTCTGTGCCCTGACAGGAGAAGTCTACATGATCAGACCATGTGGAATGACTATCATAAGCAAGTTGAACTGCATTCCTTAGAAAGGGATGGAAAGGAGTGCAAAACGCTCACCATTAACTCTGGACAGACCAAATCTCACACTGTGTTCTGTTTCCTGAAGCTCTGGCAACAGCAACATCAAAAGTAATGGCTAAAATATTTCTGTTTTATAAGACATCTTGTCAGATTCTTTTCAGTACCTTACAAAGTAGAAATGAAAAGCCATTTGTTTGCATGGGAAAACATACCTATTTCAATAAGCACCACAGAAAAGACCAAAAGTAAACCAGTCCTCTATTGCCAGAGTAGGGTTTGTATCATGAAGCAACAGAATTCCCAGAACCATCCATTAGAAGGTCAAAATAAATACAGAAGAGCTACACTTGGCAAGAAAATCAAAGCCAAAACCAAAATCCAAACCAACACCCCATCCCAGTGGCATATGCTCATGGAATCAAGAAACATATCATGTATGTATATGCCCAGGGACAGGGAATTGAAGTTAACATGCAATCTCAGTTACAGAATTTCCTGGCTACTGAGTGGTTTACCTTGCAATTTGAATACACTTTAATTGTGCTTTGTATGAAACACACTAAAAAAAAAATATATATATACTTTTATGTAACTTTTGGATTTTATCCAAAGTATGAAGAACAAAAAAATTCAAGAAATAGCCATTAGCAGCCCCAAAAAATTTTCTTGTCTAGAAACTTCAAAGTATTGCCTGTTGTTCCTTCTCTGGTGTAATTTATGGCACCTCCAATCAGCCTGTATACTATTGAATCAAAAGATCTCAGTTTATGAATGTTAACACAAGGGGATACTTACATGGCGTGTTTAAGATACTTTTGCCAGTATGAAAAATGCTCTTCTTTAGAAGTCAAAATGTGTAATTTTCTAAATTCTTTGCCTGTTTCCTTTGTCCTCTTCTGTGTTCAATTACTTCTAGAGAAAGATAACTAGAACACTCAAAAGCTAGATATTTTATCAGATTTCTAAACATGGAAGTTCCTCATCAACCCTTTAAAAACATGGTTGCAGCCACAAAAGTACATCCTTTCTCCTGCCACCAAAATTGCCTTATCATAAATATTTGACAATATTTCCTTCTCATCTGCCTTTTCCTCTTAAGAAAAGCTCCATGTCCTCTACTTTGTAGCGAAACTACAGAAGAACTACCTTAAAATTATCCAAAAGCATGGTGGTTAGAGTAAAATAGGTTCAAGTCTGCGGTAGAAAAAATCTCCTTCTCCCCTTATGCAGAAAAAGATCTTTAATTCTGAAGGGGTAAAAGAGTTTGGTTACAAAGCATTTTCAGGGATACTTATCTCCTTTCCAAGGTTAGAAAATGATGTCTTGCCTCCAAGTCTAATGAAAACTGCAATATTTTCACTAATATTTTCCCTTTGCCAAACTGGTGTGTCCTAATTAAAACTTCTGCTGAACAGATTCTAAGCTTAGTCTTGCACTTCTTTACTTCTCCACATACATCATAAACTGTGAAAAAAACAATACCTGCAGACTCTTCTGAAAAGGCACTTGGAGCTAACAATGTATAAGGGAGGTACAAAACATAACATAATGCCAGTAGTAAAACCAGCTGGTATAATAGCAATATTTTTCCTCCTTTGCCCTCCCTTCCCCCTTTTACTGAATAATTACACTCAGACAGGCAGTTGACTCTTTAGGACTCAACTGAAAATTTAGTTAGTTAATAAAACCATTTCATTTCTTCAGATTTGATCTATGGATCACTCAACAGCTCAGCCCTACACACAGCCTACAAATGTAGCTTCAAGCACTCCAAGCAATGCTCCTCATTGGTGAAAAGAGCTTCCAGCGCCCTGAGATTGCTTTCTAGATTGTTGTCAAAGTGAATCAAAGAAGAGATATGCTATCAAGTGAAAGAACTGTACCCTGTTCACTTATCCTCTTCTGTTTCAGGCAGGAAGGCAGACCAAAAAGAACATTGTTTTTCTCCATTGTTCTTCTTCCCAGGATAATTTTATAAAAATGTAAGAGGATATTAAAAAAAAAAAAAAATCTATGCAGGTTGATGATTACAGACAGCAAGAGAGAAAAATAAAGGCTTGATAAGAGGCCAAAAAGAGCCAAGTTAGTGACAAGACAAGATATAATCAGACAGAGCAAGAAAAGACAAAAAAGCAGGCAATGTCCCAGAAAGTGGTGGTGGGAAATCATTTAGGAGATGGTGTTACAGCCCTTAGCGGGGATTAACAAATCTCAAAATTTTCAATTTTGCATGTTGGGCTGAAGACCTTACAGAGAACTAGTTGACTCATTGGGTCCAGACCTTGCTAGATTGTGGAATTCACCTAAAAACATTTTATAAATGTAGCTTCAAGATTTTGAACCCTGAAAAAAACAACCTCAATTAATAAAATATCTTGTTTTTCTGCTTTGTTTTCCCAAGTCAAGTTCTCTGTGTTCATTTATGGAAAAAAAAAAAAAGTTGAAAAGCTTCAATTCCAGACGCTGCGGGAAACTTCTTTCTGAATCGAAGCATCCAACTTTTTTGAGGCTCACTTACCACCATTAGGAGAGACTAAAACAGAAAGACGTGCCTATCATCCTCACCATGTGGCCAAATCAGCTTGATTCTCATCTTGCACTTATTTTACAGTAATGGAACTTGATTGATTGCAGGGACTCTTCTCTCTCACTGGAACAACTACTATTGTTTACTCTGACTCAAAACAAAACCAAGAAATTCTTACACTGAGATGCCTAACTTGAGGATTATTTACTACTATATGCCACAAAGTTATTCAGTTCCTCTGTAGTGATTTGGATCTTCTTTGCTTCAGTACAAGTTCAGGAATGTCAGAGGGCAATTCAACGTAAAATCAGCATATAGTTAGAAACAAGTTCTTCACTCATCAGAATTTTTTTTAAGTCCTTTTTAAGTGGACTTGCTAAAGTCTGCTACAATAGCATTGGAAAAGATCCAGCAAATTCAGCACAATATACTGTCGATTTTTTTTTTTTACAATGATATTTGGCTAATTTACATTCTTCTTTTGGGTTTTGCTCTATCTGGCACCTTTATTATGTGACCTTTATTCTGGATGGCCCCTAAGGTACCATATACAATAGCTGCCTTCACACTATTACCTCAAATACAAGCCAGCTGACTTGTGTGCGCACTGCTGGATTTGAAACTTCCTCTCTTCTACAAAGTCTTGATTAAAAGCAAAAAAATTGTAACTCTGTAGGTACTCTGGAACTAATCTGGGTTTCCGACTTTTATTTTGAGGAAGACGGTGCAGTCTGTTTTCTACTCAACAAAACAGTTTAGCACTGATACAGTTAAAATATTATCCAAAAGTAGACAGCAAGAAAGGCAGTAAAAACAAGAATGCATGAAATGGAGTGTTGCTATCAGAATCACTAACTATTTGCAGAATTCTTATGTCAACAGGACCAGTAAGCAAGTGTTAATATTTCTAGTGGAAGTTTCATCTGTAGGGAATTCAATGTAGTTAGCTGCACAGAGCAAAGAATCAGATCGGAGAGGGAATTATGTCAGCTCCGGCGAGTCAGTAGTATGTGGCTGTCAGGAGTGTGAAATGGAGCTGCTTCAAAGCTGAGTAGGCTGTGACCTGAATGCTGCACATCCATGCACTCAGTGTGAGAGGATTAATGACAGCATTTGCTGGGCTCTAGTCATCCCCTCTGCTAATGAAAGCAGTCCTGAAAGGCATAATGCAGGGCCTCTAGGCAGCCTAAAGCCTAGCATTAGCAGAGTTTGTTATAAGCTTGGCTGGTGAGTGCACTGAGTACCAAAGACCCCCTCCTCTGTTGCTCTGCCCCACCAACTCCCCCCGGCTGTCTGTTTAGTGTCACTCAGCTGGGATGGATCCCGTTAAAGATCTGACGCTTAGCAAGGACTCAGAGGTGTCTGGAACGCCTGCCTCTAATCATAAACACCACAGCTGGCAATGATGTGGTTGAGAAAAAAAAAAATCACCTTGATCCAGCAGTACACATTCCCTTTGATGTTTCTGCAGTGAGTTCACTGCCCAGAGAAAAAGGTACTGCTTTAAAAAAATTATCAGGCTTGACATTCTCAAATCATAACCATATGACTTTCAATTCCAAGCTTAAAAAACCCCACAGTCCAATCCGAGGAAAACACAAAATTTTGTTCTGAGAAACTCAGGGAAGAAGCATTTGACAATAACATGAAACAGGTTTGGAAGATAATGGCAGTTTGAGAAAAAAAACACTTCCAAAAAATTCAGACTGCCACTACCAAAAATGGAAGAAGCCTTCTGCCAAAGATTGCAAACTGTGGTGACCTCAAGCAACAGACTGTAACGGGATTCACGGGAAAAATGAAAACTTTTCAAAGACAACATTGCTTGTGCTCTGCCACTGTTTATAAGTGCCTTATGCCCTCTTGCCTTTCGGGGTGGCCTGGTAAACACAAGAGCTCTTGTGTATTTTCCAGTCCTTTGACATTAAATTCTGTGGAATATTGAACTCTATAAGCATGATTTTTTTTTTTTTAATCCCAGTGAGGTTACAAAGAGAATTGTGAATTCAGTGCAAAAAGCATATTATTTATTGTGTTATTTTTCTGCATCTGCCCCTATGTTGCACATATGGTCATCAAATATCCAAATGTCCTATTTATTTTCATATTGGTTATATTTCTTCATAGAAAAACAACACTGTTACAAAAACAGTGTACTGATTTCTTTCTAGACACATAATGTCACCTATACCGTTTCCTAAATACCTAGGAAGACTGTTACTTGTGTTCTCTGATACATCCATGCTATTGCTTCCTTACGCTATGCCATCGTATAATAACACAGATAAAGAGCCTGATTTGAACAATTTTATCATATTGTATACTCTAATTTTGTTTTCATTATTCACTGCAAGGGAGCATTACAAGTAATAATGATGTTTTTTTCCAATGCTATATGAAGAAAATGGCATACTAGACACACCAATGCATAAGTTTATTTGCTAGAGACAAGAAGAAAAATTTGGACCTAACTTTGAAAATCATCTCTAAAAATGTATCTTCAGAATTTGTCCCTATTTGCACATTTAAATACCTGATGTTTTTATGTTAAAAATGAACAGCTGGCACAGAAGCAACTGCAAATACTCATTTTGGCATATTCAAGCATTTTTTTTGCCTTTGTGGATGTTCTTGTAAAATTTCATTTTTCATGATTTCACATTAACTGCAGCTTTATTTTTTTCCCCAGATAAAAAGACCAGGCTGCATCCTTCAGAAACAATACTAGCAGCCATTCCTTAATGAGAAAACTAAAGACGATGGCATAGTTTCATTACCTTTGTATTAAAACACACTGTTACTTTGGCTTAAACTGATCAGAACCATCCTGACACAACTAAAACAGAGAAGTGACACACTGTGTACAAAACACCAAGCTCAAGAGTGAGTGTAATTTGAACTACCATGTCACGGCTGGAAAATCTGAGAGCTGTATTCCAAACCTGTGTGAGGTTTCACAGGCTGTTTGTGCTGTCAGCCTTCCCCCAAATGCAGTTCTCCCAAATGTTGCAGATTCAGATAAGATTCAGTTGTATTAAGTTTATTTACTGTTCTACGGTAGCGTGCTCATGCACTTGTGTGTATGTGTGTATGTAAAGGGGAGAGAGAGGAGAGAGAGAGAGGCTAGCTCAGCTGGGTTGTGAAACATCAGCGGTTTACATACCCCTATATGGCAATTTTCTCTTAAACTGTATGTAAGCAAAATACAATTAAATAGCCAAGATCTACAGCCTCAGTGACACTTCAAAGGATGTACAGAAGTGACACAATCCTCTTTGTTTCCCCGAATCTCTTATTTTCAAACAGCAAGAATTAAAAGATACCTGAAAACTGTTACTAAAATATTATCATGAACACAAGTTAATTGATTTTATTCCATGAAAAAAAAAAACTAACTAACACAACAATTTTGAAGAAGTTTTTCCTCAAGCCTTGTGGAGAATTATGGATTTTACTGCAAAGGCACGTACAAAGCTCATTTGTTTACTGCTGTGTATGCAAGAGTTCAGGAGGTGGGAGTCAAGATACACATCCCATTCTTCAAGGGAAAATCAGAGCTATCCATCCAGTCTGCTCCCCTCTTGCACTTTCTTCATGAATAATTCTAAACTTACTGACAAAGTCTATGACCTATGATAATTCCTACTTTTTCCCTATTCTTACACTGCTCCAAAACATCACAGGATAAAAATGATGAGAAAACAGTCAAATCATGATTATGGTTTTACCTCAAGGAATTTTTTTTGTCTCCTATATTTCAATGTGATGAAAACATTATGGAAATGTCACTTTTCAGAAGCATTTACCCATAGAGAAGCATCATACAAATTTCTAATAGATTTTCTCCAGCTCAATTTTACAGACCAGATTTAAAAGTTTTTTTGTTGGTTATATGTTCTGTCATAATGACTAGAGAAGAGGGGAAGAAAAAAAAAAAGCCAAATACTTTCCAGGTCACAAATGGATTCACTTCAAGGAAGTCTGAAAAATTAGTCCATTATGGTCTCAGCTCTACCAAGTAAAGAGCACTGCCAGATGATAGAAGAAAAAAGTTTGGTTCTAGGAGGTGCTATTCATGCTCACATTGAAATGAAATATAACTGAGCTGTTGACAGGCAAGACACTCTTTGACTGCACCTAAAATGCATGGGGCCTCCATCTGCTGCATCGGGCTGCACTGAAGTTTATTTCATCTAGCACCTACACGTTGCTTTACTGCTGTGTTGTTAGATACGGCATGTTTCCTTGTAAAAGGAAGTCACTACAATTCATGTCAACCAAAAATGTGCATCATGGTGACTTAAATTGCTAAATGCCCTGGATTCCATATAACTGGCAGCACTACTATGCAACCAGAGGACCTCTGCAAGACTCCAGGAAGAGTTTGCAGTTCAATCAGGAAACAAATGCTTTATAGCACTTGTGAGGCTGCAGTTTGAGGATGCATTCAACTCTCCACTCCTAAACCAGCTCCAACCTACCTTCAGACAGCTCATTCACAACATGATTGTGGGGTAACACCTCACATCAACTCTCCGGTGACCCCTCCAGATGAATCAGGAGAGAAACTGACAAGCTACAAAGGCATCATCAAATGGAGGGAAGCTAGTTGGCTGGCTGGAGAGTTTAGGATGAGACACTCAAGTCAAATAGAAGTCTTCAGGGATCGAAAGCCTCTTATTTCCTGCACCACTCCTCCTTTAAAGAACGCAACAAATGCAGTCAAATTAAAGTGCTCAAGTTCTTTTATTTATTTTACTTTTTTATAACATAAATCTAAGCTTGATTTAAAATTAACTACACAAGTGATTATAAACCATTTAACTAGGGCACAACCATAAATTCCTGATACTGAAGTCTGACTTGTGCAACTCCTCACTCACAAGAAGCTCTCTGTTTACTAATCACACTGCTGTTTAAGTGGAGGAGTAACAGTTTCAAAGTCTGAACAGAAACCACACTACTGTGGCACTCCCTTCATAACTTCTCTTTTTTTCTCCTGCTTTTGAAACAAACTGTCTCCGATCACTTTGTTTCTTTGCTGATTTTGGCAGCCTCATTGGGAATTTACTTTCTGAGCATAGGTAGTCTTGATTTCACTTTCAAAAACTTCCCTGTGTTCATTCTATGGCTTCTGCAGTATATTATCTCTGATTTCAGAATGGCCTCACTGACTAGGTGCTTGAGTAGTTTATGCTTTATTAAGTTTTCTCAAGGTTTTGCTTTTTGCATTTTTTTTTTACAGGAGGTGATTGAAAACAGAAAGAAAAAAACCTGTTTTGCCTTTTTTTAATCCCTCCTTTAGCACTCTTATTCTGAGACCATGTATGACAATACCTCTTGGAAAATCGCTCCTGTCCAACAATATACTTAAAGTACTCCTTTGCCAGAGGCATTCACTCATTATATAAGTCAAACAAGCATACAAACCCAGACAAAAAGTGACTGGTAATGCCCAGTGAATTTCTGTGCTCAGCTAAGATGATTTGGGTGCATTGCATGCAGATGTCAGGTATTTTTATAAAGAGCTCCATTGTGCAGGGCCCCACTACTCCTCCATTGCTCCCAACACTCCCTTAAAAGGGGGGTGGTGGGGAGACAACCATTCCAGCTGGGCTTGGAACCTCGTCTGAGTCAGGAAAACCACAGCTCATAAGCAAAGAGGAAGCATAATGTTCTACAAGGACAAAACATTAGCAAAAATGTCACTCAGCCCTAGTTCCACATGTTGGCTGCCACGGCCTCTTCCTCCTAGCATGCCCTATTGATATAAATTCCATCTGCTCAGCAGCCAAGTGACAGAGAAGAAATACCAGCATCTGGTCTCTATTGCTGTCGGGTTTTTGTTCCATGTTAGACCTTAGCTAGAAACATATGAAGAGATGAAGGTGCTGGCAAGCGACTAAAAGGCTGCACTGGCACAAATGAGACTTTCTGATGCTTTTCACACTTCACTTTGGATTTTTACAGGAAAAAAGGCGGAGGAGACTTGATAAATTGAGTCTGGAGAGCCAACAGGCCTGGAGGTCATTTGTTGCTTCTAACTTTTGTTGAGTGTTTAAAACTGTAAAGCAAAACAATTTTTTGCAACATGACAGAAGGTAACAAAGTCACACAAGAATGTTGCTCTTCAGCTAGGTTTTTTTTTTTTTTCTCTTAAACATCCACTGGTTTGGACCTGATCCACAGGCACTTTATATTCTCCTGAGAAGCAGCTGGAAAGTGCCAAACCACTAACTTTTTTTTTTTTTAACCCCACTGTCTCCAGCCGAAAGCAAGGTCTTTAAACCTAAAAGAGAGCAATAAAGCAAATGAGCAACATACATTACTGACTGAGAAGTGATGGCTGAGTGCTTTTCGAGAGTGACTACGTACAGAAGAACCTGAGCTAATGTGACTCTGTTGTTGTGTATGTGTTCAAAGATGTCTTATAGGAATCTCACACCAACAGAGGTGCAAGAAAAAATAAAGGTGTGGCAGACAGCTAAGTAAAACATAAAAAACATGGATAACAAACATAGGGAGAGACAATTTTCTCCTAGCTTGGAAAGATTGCAGCCAAAAACTTAGGGAAGCATTCTGTACCTAAAGAGATTAAAAAATCACACAGGACAGCTAGTCTACAGTAAGGTAAAATCTTTCTGAAATATTAGGTGTAATCTAAATATTCCAAATCAATATAGAATTTTATTTTATTAGAATTAAAAATAGAATAGTCTTCCATAAATTGACTGCTTACAGCCCTTTTTGGTCTCCCGTAATCTCCTCTGAAAAACAAAGTTCTTTTGTTTGGGTGACAAGACCACAAACTGACAGAGAGAAATGAAGCGAGTGAACAGCTATCAGAATGACATTATAACAGCAATGAGAGAGAGAGAGAGATAGTGCATGTAAGAGAAGAGCTCTCAAGAACATATAAATATATAATAGAGCCCTGGAACACTTAATAATTAATTGTGAGGAAGAAGCTTTTATTTCAACAAAAAGAAGAGCTTCCAACCAGCAATCCCATGAGAGTCAACAGTCCAGTATACTGATGCCCAGAAGGAAAGTCCATGCTAGTTCTTTCACACCAACTTGGAGTTGCCATTTACTCATCATCCAAAGTCAGCACAAGCACTTTCCCTTAGTAGTGCCTTCCTCAGGGCATTCCTGCAGTGACACTGCTGTAGTACCTTTCCTGTAGCATCACTCCTGCAGAAGAGTTCTGTTTTTCATTGACTTTTTAGAAATAAATACACCCAGAAAACTTTACATTAGTAATTAATTCAAACTCAGTGTTCAAAACAAAGAGTAATATCTCTACTAAGGTAAACACAGTTGTTAAATGGAGAAAGTTACTTTGCCACGGTTCCTACTCAGGAAACAGGTAAAACAAAAACTGACCTAATCCAAAAGCTAGAAAACTATTATAGAAGCTACCTATGTATCACTTCGCTTTATAGTGTCTCTCCAAAGCACTGTCTTTGTTCACGAGACCTGTCTCTTTATTGCCTTGACCCATTCTATGATTCTATGAACAATTTCCTGGCCACAGACTGCACCATGCTTACAGTAAGTTTCTACTAAGCAAGAGGATGAGGTAACAATAAATACCCCAGCCAGGGATCCTTACGAAAGGAAGCATATCACTCTCTAAAAGAAGGGACAACTATTCTGTTATGCAGAGTAAAATGGAGTATTATGGAGTAAAAAATTAATCTTTTATAGCACGGTGGCAATTCAAGTCAATTCTATCTTCCCTTCCCATGCCCATCTCTAATTGATAGACTCTCAGCTGTCTTTTTGTTCTGATTTCTGGAGCATGCGCATCAGTGAGGCTACTACTACCATAAAAGGAAACAGTAAGACAAAGTTTTTAGTATTAAATAGATGTGTGCATATAATTGCTACATATACCGGCTCAATTAAATGCAAGGGTTATACTTTCACTGACTGGGGGAGACCTGAGGTAATTTGTAAAACACCTCACTCTCTGGAGCAGACAACACTATACTTCTCAAAGGCAAGGCTCAGTGCGCAGTCAGCAATGAGAGGGGACAACAGAGGCACCCGACAGCAGAACCCATCAGCACAATTTCCTGCAAGTCGGGCACATGAAACAGTGCAGCTATTGGGATGAGTGAATAGCTGAAGGAGCTTGTGTGAGCCTCGGTAGCAGGCCAGAGCAGTGCTCCACTGTGAATGACAAGTGATGGGCCAAATCACTGGGGAGCTACCGATGAGTTATTAATGGTGACAGGTACACTACCTGGGAGACAGGTTAAGAGGGGAAAAAGATTATTTATAAGCGAATAGTTAACAGCTGTACCCACTGCTAAGCATTACATGGATGCCACAAACTGTAGAATTCAAATCTTGGGTTATTCAAGCACGAACAACTGCCTGTCACCAAACTGCAGCGCATCGGTACAAATTAAGGTGGGAGAGATGAGACGAGGCTGGAACGATGCCTTGCTCAAGAAGGCAATGTCATCACAGAGCACAGATAAGAGCTAGAGAAGGGCTGAGATAACCATGAGGTGAATTATGGTTCTTAATAATAATGATGAATTTGCAAGAACAGCTTTTTAATTTTTCCTGAGGGCTTTTGCAAGAGAACAGATGCCAAATGCGTCCTGTACTGACTGGAATAAATGGGGGAAATAAATTAATAAGCAAAGGAAATGTTTTCGAAGAAGTTTTCTTTTTATATAAGAAATAATATATTTCTATTGTGGAGATAATTTCTTCTACCTCCAGCCCCACTCCCAAGTTTGAAAGCCACATTGTTAAGCTTATAATATAATGTTCTTACAATACGGACAATAATATAGCTACTCAGTTTTTCCCAAAGGAATGAAGTATTGTGCTACCAAGTATATTAAAAGTGTCCTGGACAAAAATCTTTCAGATTTATTTCTCTCGTACAATCCTGCACTAAGAGAAGTAAGAAAACAAAACCAACCAACCAACCAAAAAACCAAAACCGCTACATCAGGATTTTGGAAATGTTTTCATAATGTGAATGTTATACTGAAATAAACTGTTTCTGAGCCCTTTCCTATCCCATTGCAAAGATACACCTCTGCAGTAGCTGCTTACATCCAAGAGAAAAAGTAAGAAAGAATTCAATGCTTTTTTTTTTTTTCTCTGTGTGTGTGTGTGTGTGTGTGAGATGTTTTAACGCAGTAGATCAATTGAATATCAGCAAGACCAGCCAGACACCAAGACAACAAGCAGGTGGTCCACTGACTTCTAAGCTTCCATAAAGCACAGGCTGGGAATCTCTTCATTGGATATCTGACTAGAACGACAAATTTTTGACCTCTAGCAAAATATTTGGTAAATATTACCAAAAAAAAAAAAAAAGGGGGGGGGGTGGAGGGAGGCTGGAAAAAAGCTAACAAACTAGGTGCTCAGTCTCTAAATTTCTACTTTTTTTCTTGAAATGCAGCTTCAAACAGATTTCAAAATGGTAGGGAAAAAAGATAGCTAGTCAGCAACAGCTGGGTTCCTCCAAGGTGGAGGGAAGAAACAATTTATATCTATGGTTATGCCGCTTCTCATTTCTTTGCCATAGGGGCACTGTGCTCTCACATGCTTTGGAGGAGATAAGTTAGCCAGAAAACGTTCACACTTCAAAAAGCTTCTACGGCTTTAAAATGCAAGGACATAAACTGACTCAGCATTTGGCCCAAATCTTTCATTTCAGGCATTCCAAAGTGAATCACTAGAAGGCAAATAGCCCTGTGTGCATGTGCACACATGTATGCTGGAAGTGGATGTAGTATTAGCCAAGTTTACTCATAACTTGCTTTCTATTTTTCATAAGATTTAGTTATTTTTCCTCATTTGTTTCATTGTTTCTCGTGGACAACTGGTATGATTTCTCAATGTCTGAACTTCTCACACTGTGAACCAGTATTTCAATATATAGCCAAAGCTGAGTGAGCTTGTTGCATTTTAATATAACAATTGGCAATTGAAGTATTATTATTATTATTAATAAAAATGGTTTTGTTCTTATAATTATTAAATATTATCCCTCGTGGAAACTGTTTTTCACACAACTTAATTTTTGGCATCAACCAATCAAATTTATTTTTGCTTAAACAGACATGCTACAAGAGCTGAGGGCAAAGGACTCATAAGTCAAATTTCACAAAGAGTAAAATCTGAAAAATCGATTCACTAGGCTTAACTGTCAAAAAGAATGGAATTTAGAGTGAAAAAAGGTGAGCTTAGTTTTGATATCTTCACTTCAACTAAACATTGCCTTACTGCACAAATGGTTCCACTGCTTGTAAAGTAAGGCACTACTAAAATAAATATCAGAATCTGTCACTAAATGACAATTTTCTTTCTTGTATTCATAGATGGAAACCGAAATGTCAATTTCTTTCCTGTTAGATAGGTCTATGAACTTTGAAGCATAGATTTTGATAGTCAAGTTTGCATGGAGATATCAATGCCTGCTGCTAAAAAGGTAGAGCTATAATTTACTTTTAAAACATTACCTATGAAAAAGAGTAACTTCAAAGAACTATCTGATCATTACTTTTCAGCTAAAACTAACAAAACCTACAAAATATTACAAAACATATGGTGTAAACCATAAGAGTGTTTATTTTATATCAGTCAACATTATTTACCATGTAACCAGGTCAGACGTTATTTTCCAAAGGCTATATACAACATACGTCCAACATTGTATTCTTTCCAACTCCACATATTATCCACTAAAGCAGAAGACTCCTGTTTTCCTCCAAATAAAATGCAGTACTATTCTTTTTTTATAAGTCCATTATAAATTCTTGATAAAAAGGAGAAGCTGTCAATAGCAATAGAAGGCCAGGATACTAGGAAGGAAAGATTGTTTCTAAACATGCCAAAGTTTGTTGGAAATGTGACACTTAAGGACTCTTTCCTTCCCTGTATTTGATCCCTACCTGTACTGTGTTCTTAACATTATCTCAGTCAGTCATGTATTAAGAAGTAATTAAACCACTTTGGCAAGTCTCCTTCTCTTTTTTCACAGAGGATATTTGGCAAATTATGTCCATGCATTTCAAAGGGAACAGAAATCTATCTATTAATTTGTATGTACTATGTAATCAGCTCAGAACACTGGGTGAAGTCTTAGCTTCTTGCACAGCTGGAGCCAAAGCACTGTGCTCAAGTGGTGGTCTGCAGATATCCAGATAGAAAGGAAAGGAATTGTGTATGCAGCTACCCATACCTGACCCCAAGACAGTGGGGTGAGGACAGCTGGGTAAGCAAGGACGTTGTGCTCACTGATTATTTTTTCCACCTCTCCAGAAAACTCCTGCTTGAGGCAGCAACCTGGACCAAAGAAGTTAAGTGAAGCCCTGGTCTTCATGGACACACTGAAACTGACTTTGAGACTTCCGGATGACAATCCACTTCATTAGTGAGTCTCCACATGCAAAACATGGCGTATATGATCTGTGGCTTGTGGTCTGGTTTTGAGATAAGTAATAAACGTTAGTGCAGAGAGAGATGGAGTCTACCCCAACAAAAACAATTAACAATAAAGAAAGAATCCTTAGAAGCCTACAATTTCTAGCTGAAACATACTTTCTCATACAGTTCTCACAATTTACTATCCATTCCTTTTCATTCAGAGGGCAATGCTTACAGGATCAGAACAGTTGTGTGACCTCAGCTGACCAAACTGACAATCATACACTCATTGAGGCCTCAATTTGAAAACAGATACAAGCATATGTTTAACATGGAACACGTGTAAATCCTGTATGAAGCCAAGGACATTAACTGTTAAAATCTTGATAAGTGCTTACAAATCTTGATGAATTAGGGCCTACTTTCTGATAGTTACTGAGCAGTTCTCCCAATAATAAATTAAGTTTGGCTTTCTATTGCTTTATGTCTCTATTGTCCAATAACATAAGAACTTTTTTGGTTGGCATTTGTATAATCTCTTTCCCCTCTGTCTATACAGTATAGCTTCTCAAAAGGTATAGTGTTGTTTTTTCTTCAGTGCAGGAACTTTAAGTGTTTCTTTCTTCTATCTGGCCACATACACAAAGCATAGAGAGACTTCATGTATTTGCAGCATGTTTGCACCTTTATTCTTGTCTCTCGAACTAAGCTGAAAATAGTTATACAAAGTATTGTCATACAAGTCCTGTTCCTTTGAATATAAAAAAGAAGTTCTGCAGTGCAGTAGCTGCAGAAATTTCAGTAAAATTACCTTGTATGAAATAAGGGTAAACACTCCGCTGAAGTGAAAATGAGTACCTTAGAGTGGGATTTACAGAGTACTGCAAATTAAAGCACACTGGCAATGGAGGGAAAGTCTTACAGACACACACCTAATGTCTGGTGTGACTAGTACTGGAAATTCATACTTTGTTACTGAAGCTATTATTACTCAGGCATGGGAGTATATATATATATATATATACTTTTCTTTCAGATTTTCACTATGAATCACTTCTGAAGCACCTCAAACTAGTTTTATATTTAAATTCTCATAAGTGCTTCCATGTCCCTAAAACTTTCTATTGCATTGACATTTTTATCCCACTCCAAACAAAACTTAACATTGATATAACAAGTGGTTCTATGCTAATGTACTCATTTTCATTGATTTATTTGATCCTGTAGGTTACTGTACACCAAAAAAGCCCAACTAAATGAACAAATACTTTGAAAAAAAATATTTTTCCTTATTTCTCTGACTCCATTAAAAGTGTAAAGCTTGGATTGCTTATGTCGCCATGTTTCCTTGCCTAAGATAAATGGTTGTATTGATCCAATGAAAGAGCTGACTCTTCATACCTACTGAACAGATATTCTTCCAACTACCAGAATAAACAACCTTCCAATTATTAATTGTTGAAGGACAGTATTAGTACTATATGCAATAATATTGCACTAGATATGGTAACAAAATTAGCAAATTGAAATATATACAGGGCTGCCGGACTGTTCTGTTTGTAACACATCAAGTACCAGGCTCAGGGAATACATACAAGTAGGCATTATGAGAAATTTACTCTTTCAAGCTAAATCTTAAGCTTATCATGTAAAATCAATGTGCTAGTCATAGGTGGTTAGGGGAGCCTACAAATGAAACCTGGAAGCGGTCAAGTCAGAGATGGTATGCACATAGTAAGTGGTTGCCACTGGACCACACCACCTCTGCCAGTCAATTGTCCTCCCAACAGCTTTGTACATTCTGTAACATCCAGGTTCTCTGCAGCCTCACAACAAATGCAATTGTGTGAGCAATCTGCTACAGACATTTTTAATTCCTCACCCTTTTCCTCCCAAGAAACATATCTCTGCTTCCAGTGGTGGAAAAAAATAGATGGGTCTTATATCCATTACCTCACAACTCTTTGAGCCCACAAAGGAGAGAGATCTGTTCTGCATCCCAGTGGTACTGTTTGGAATACTCCTATCCAGATGAAAACAGCTTACACATGGAAAGTGATTGAATCAGTACTAGTTATATTCTTTAAAACTGAATTTAATTTTATTTTATGGAATTATTTCAAAAAGAGATGGGTTGGACAAATGGATTTTTTTTTGTGGCTTGCAACGTTACATACTCAGTATGTTTTATTAAGTATTCAGGAACATTGTTGCCAAATAGCTAATTCTTGCTTTTATATTAAAAAAAATCTCTTGATAATACAAGGTAGTGGGGGGGGGGGTGTTACTGTACCTGCTTCCTGTAGTTCTTCTGTTGATATTTATTTTTTACATACAGAAGTGTTCAATTTTCATTATTTTTAATGGTATATCTCAAAATAGGAAGAAGTAGCTTGAAAATACACACCTTTCTCCAGTATAAAATGAAAAGCAAAACCAATTCATATTCATTTTAGTCTTTTAAATCAATTCCCCAGTATTCAGAATCTGAATTTATGACCTTCAAGTGTTTGAAGCTAGTAATGCTGAATTGCTTCATATTAATATCCTCATCTTCTACAGCAAATCTCCCTTTCTGAAGCCATTTACCAAGCACTCGTTCAGTTATATGTTGAGCTAGCAGAAGAGAGTAAGCTGCCTGGACAAAAATCTAATGATGTTAACTCCATCACCATATTCTCTTCTGTTTGGTAAAAATATTATTTTAAAAAATATTTACTGACAGAACTGTTGAAGTGGTGGTGATGTTTCAGAATTTTACTAAAGAGCAACCATAATTACACATTATTTTTCATTAAAGGATCTCAAAGCACTTAATAAACATTAATTAAGAACATTGAAGTATTAACTTAGATGATTAGAACATTTTGTGAAAGCTGGAGGGGATGAGAGAAATAAAGCTGAAGAACAAAGGACTTGTGCAGAAAGTTAATACATTAGACTCAGTAGAATAATACATATTTCCTGGCTTCAAGTTAAGTATTAAAAATTCTAGGACATGGTGCAAAATGACAACCAAATCATAGAAGATATTTTAGCACAAGAAAGAAAAGTAAATTTCTTAATTAAAATATAGAGTTCATCTTCATGAGATTCAAAATGTACCTTGATAAGTAAAAGGGAGTTGTCTGTCTACATTCAACGTTGTGCTCTAACTGCCTAGAAGGCAATAGTAAGTGCTAATGACATTTACCCCTCCTAATAAGAGTCAGTCACACTTCACTGTTATTCCTTGTTATTGCTCAGGACAGGCACTAGCACCTCACTGAAAGATCAGTGCTGAAAGGGAAAAAAAAAAAAAGTCCCCTTGAGATCCCTTGGACTTCAAGAAAAGCAGTAAATCAACTGATGCTGGACAGATGACAAGTTTGATTCTCTGTGGCCCTTTCTGATTCCTAAATGTCTGTGGGTCTAAATTTCCTAAGTGCCTGAAGCCAGTGCTGACACACAGACAATCAAAACTACCCTTAAACTCAGAGCGAGAGGTGCCTGAACTGAGAAAAGTCTTAAATTCATTAAAGTGTCATGGTCTGGACTCTGCATTCTCTAATTGAGTTACTCTCCATTGATGTGTAGCTGAATGGTTAATATCACAACCTTATCACCTCCAGGACCATGATTTGAATTCAGCCTGAGGTCCTCGGTGAAGAGAGTCTATAAAAAGCAGAAGTTCTAATCTCTGAGCTGTGTTTTGTGAGGAGCACAATGTTAATTCCTTGGATTCTTCACACAACTGACTCCCCTCCACTTACACACATTTCCCTTCAATCAATAGCTTTATGCCCTTTTGTTTTCTTTATTTTACAATACTACATTTATTACAAGAAAATGAGATGGACAGTAGTCCCAAAATCCTGACCTCAACTCAGTAGTTACCTTTCTTTGACATAGTGCAGGATACATTCTTGTAGAGGCATCAAGATGACATTGTCAGTAAGAAAAATTATTTTCCAGGCTCAGAGGAATGTCCTTCTCCCCCTACACCCATCCCTAGAGAATTAGTCTCAAAATCAGAGACTTTTGCCACAGACTCTCACAATGTGTTATAAACATAAACATTATAGATCATTTAAATATGTGCATATATTTACATACACACATCTATATATTTCAGTGAAAAAAAAAAACCTTCTATGATTGTAAACAGTTAACAGAAATTCAAATGTGTGCTGAAGTAAGAAAGCTGGAAAGAGTTTGCTCCTTGGCTTACCTGCCAAGACCCAAGTTCAGGGCTCTGTTTCTCCTGCAATGCTTGATGGCATCACTCGCAACTAAAACAGTCTAGAGAGGGAACTATTCCTCCCACCTCCTTTGTCTTCCACTCTGCTATAGATGTTTCTGATTTCATCAACTATCACAAGAGAAATATAAGACCATGAACTCAAGCCTTGGCAAGTGAAAAGGTTTTCAGCTCCACTTTAGAAGGCAAGCACACATAGTCCCAGCATATGCCTGACAGACTTTCAGTAACAGGCATTTCCATGCTTTGCACTCCAGTAGCTGTGCCCAGCTGGGTGAAACTACATCAGTCAGTGGGATTGTGGTTGCTCACTGTCAGTACTGTAAACAGCACACATTCCAGCTAGGAAACAGTGACACAAAAGTCTCTCTCTCTCTGTCTTTGCCAGCCAAAAATGGTTTCCATTAAAAAGGCCATCTTTACCTTTCTGAGCCATGTGAAACACTATGGTTATAAAGGCTATTTCATAGTAGTCATTAAGAACCAGCATCATGTATACTGCTGCTGATTATCAGGGTTTATACAGCCCTCTGCTTCATTACCCTAGCAAGATGCAAGACACAGAACAGCAATAGCAGAGCTCTCCAGCTGCACATATTCAGGAAATCCGAACGATCTTTGTGTGTTACTGAGACATCTGTTGTCATGTAACTTGTCCTACCGGCATTCACAAGAGCCATCAAACTCCTTCAACTTTATTTTTCTTCTTTCTCCATTCAAGTGCTAATAGTTGTGATAAATAGAGTCATATAGTGCTAGTATGATTGGTAGTGTTACTGTTAGAGGTATGACATCAAAAGCAGCAGGGATACATTAGGCAAATTAGTGCAGATACAGAGAAAATCTGAAAGAACTTCACACTGTAAGTGGCACTGCTTTGCTTAAACACACAACAATGCTTTCCTCTGGCTCAGCAATTGTGCTGTTTCCTGTCTCCCTCTTCAGTCCTTAAAGGTTTATCTGAGCTTTTTCCACATTCTGTTTAGAGGAGAGATAGGATAGTCATGCCTAGCTTAGTACAGCTAAGATGAATACAAAAGAGCATAACAGTCAATCTCTGTTCCACAGAAGTGCAGGGGAGTCATGCTAAACTGACTCATATGAGAGAAGAGAAAGTCTTGCAGATGATCACAGCTGCAAATATTAACATGCAGTGATCCTGCAGGAGGAACAGAAAACTCAGAAGATGGACACATCAGCTAACGGATCCTTTTCACCTGTTTGTGCTAAGAGGCAAAATCAGAGGAGAGGCAGTGAAACTTAGGTGAGGTGGAAGAGGTGGGGAGAGTAGGGTGGAATTGGAGGCAGTGACAACAGAATAAGTAGCCTGGAGTGGCAAGAGAGAGAGGAGGGGACAGGCACAGAAAAAAAGAAATAGGCAGGCCACACAATAAAGAGACCCAGATTTAAATCCCATCTGTATTTGGAGAGTAGAAGTCTGGATAAACGTTACCAAGCTTTGAGCTGTAGTTGCTCAGAGGGCCAACTATTGAAAAACAATATTGGAACAAAAGAACAAATAGAAGTGTAAACAATAATTACAAGGAGGAAAAGAAAGCACAAGATAGAAGTGTAACTAAAAAAGCTGAAATAATTAAAGCTGTAAAAGGGTAACTCTTTTCATTAGCAAGTAATTAAATGTGGCTGGTAGTTATTATGGGAAATATGAGCTTGCATGTGAAAGATTTTGGCTGTATTTTTTGCTTTGTTACAGTTCTTACTAGATAAACTTCTTAATCTTTATTTGCATTAGTTTTTCTATGTAGAAAAAGGGTTTAATACTCAGAGAGACATAGAAAGCCTAAGTAAGTGGCCACAGCTTCAATGGTCACAGATAAACAAGTGCAAAGTATTAATTAAGAGATTGACAAACATCTCTGACGAATAAGAAACAATACCTATTAAATAAATGTTTGATGTTCACATTAAAAAGACATTTTTGTTATATTAATGTTGTACAAGATCATCAAATTTTCACTGGGTTGCAAGGCTGAACTTTTTTTTCCCCAATCCATATAATAATGTGATCGTCTATTTTTCTTCACTTTCTTTATCATGAATAACATATCATTCTGCCATCCCAAAGGTGTTATTGGTATGAAAAACAGTAAAAAGAAAGTATAAAAAAACAGTAAATCAACTGATGGCACTTGGGGGTTTTTCCCAAACCTGACAGGTGTCACCTGACTCGTGGTTATAGATAGCAGGCTACATTGAACTAAAAGTATGATATCATCACTATAATGACCTGACACCACTTGTCTACCTTGGAAAAGCTGATATCCTCAAAGCTGCTGTTTGTTTGTTTTCCTTCTAATGTGCCGTATGTTTAAGCAATGGAAGCTGTTTGACAAGCTGTTTAATTAAATAGCCCTTGCACTTCAGCTCTGTAGCAAAAGTTCAAACATCTTAAAAGGAGGCAAATGAGTGCAGATGGGAAATCTGACTAAAGTCTCTAAAAGAGGTCAGATAGCAACAGAACTCATGCTTTTCTGAAATCCCCTACAGACAAGCCCATGGTGGGCAATATTTAATTTTAAGAACAATAAAGCAATTTCCATCTGTGCATATGGTTAATATTTCACCTGCTTAGAAAAGATGAGGTGCTAAGGGATTATTCAGAGAAAGAACAGAACGGAAATTAAGAACTGTATTATTAAATATGCTCAAATTTCTTCCTTTCGTCTCACCCTTAATCTCTTGACCTAATATCGATGTAGGAAGGGTATGCACAAACAATCTAGTTGTGATGAACTAAGGCAGCAAATGAACCAACCCAGTTGACCATGGGCAACTATGTTTTACAAAAATTTGAGAAATTATCAGTCAAATATAACATCAGTGTAAGTGACCACATATTCAACTATGCATACAAATATTTTTCATTAGAAATATCAGAACTGAATTATTTAACCTGCACTATGTCTTACACAATGTTAATCAGTTTGTTTTAGCTAATTGGATGTTGTCATTTAAAAAATGTTTACATTTCCCCACCCCAATATATACCTTCTGCGAGTTTACTTTTAGCTGACTTCAATGACAGAAATAGTTGCTCTTAATAGTTATTTTCGTATCAGAGAACCATTACAGCAATGGGACAAAAAACCATAGTCATCCTGGTTATCATCTGAAGAGTTAACTCATCTGTGGGCAAAGAAACACAGAAGTCCAAGGCAGCAGTGCCAGAAGATGTCACTAATTTCAGAGTTTTTTTCTTACTTTTAAAATTAGCAGTCTTGACAGTAAAACCACAGAGGCAGGAGAAGCATCATACTACCATTTACAGTCTTCTCAAAGCATAAAATGATATCTAATGATTTTGAATTAAATCAGTTTTCAGCATCGACATTGCCGTGGAAAAGATCTTCATTTAGGATTAGTGACTGATTCCCCATGTCTCTTTTGGGCCAACAAAATACCTGTATTTTTCCTGATAGCTTTGGTTTTGACTTTGTTTTTTTCTGGATGTTTGGTTTTTGGGGGGGGTTATTTTTTGTTTATTTTTTTTAAATGGGTATCAATTCTAAAGATGAGGGAACTCCTCTTCTAAAATGTTAATCCTATGAGCAATTTGATGAGACTGCTGACCAGATTGTCACTCACTGTCATTTCAGAGATAGGTATCTGTCCACCAGAAACTAGGTTTATCATGAGGCCAGAAAAAGCTTACCAGGTCTTAATGCCTTTCAGCCATTACTGGCAATATTTTGACTGTGCCCAAATATGAAAGGCAGTGTATCACATTACCTCCGCTGGCTTCAACGTTCCTTCACTTCCTAATCTTAATTAATGAATCCACTGAATGAAGCAATAAATCTCTGTTTTTCTCTGCCCACTGCTTCTTACTTTGCTATTTGGAAACATTATTAGTCAAAACAAAGGTATTACAAATAATCTCACCCACCTTGCAGCACTAAAACACAACTAGAGTGAGGTGCTGGTTTTCTGTTTCTCAGGTGGAGCAAATGGTGAGGTTTTTCTCAAAAGTCACTGAGAAAAAGTATTTTCTTTTTCTTGAGAAAAAGGGTACCATTATGGATCTCAAACAGAAAGGAAAACATCCGGCAGGACTAAAATAATTGATTTGGAGGGAATACATTGACCTTAGGATTTCTTTCCTCTGTCTAAAAAACTTTATTTAGGCAAAAATCATGAAATATTTTAACACTTCCATCACGAGTCAAGGAAAACTTAGCACAGATTGATGTCTCAGGCCTTCCCAAGGCATGAAATTAACAGAATCATAGAATCATAGAATGGTAGGGTTGGAAGGGACCTTTAGAGATCATCTAGTCCAACCGCCCTGCAGAAGCAGGG